>CADDXX010000241.1:988156-998323 GCA_902810485.1 Alauda arvensis
AAAAAAAAAAAAAAAAAAAAAAAGCACAACCCACACAGAGAAGTCATCGAGTCTTTAAAAAATAATTAGGAAGAAAAACAAGCTGAAACTGCGGACAAGGCGCTGGAAACTCCACGCTGGTGCTGCTCGTGGCTGCGCTAATCCCAGAAGGCGGGAGCAGATGGAACCCTTGCCCCTGCCCTCCGCGCCCGCACACGCGTGGGCAGCTGCGGGGGATCCCGCAGCCCCCGCCCGAGATCGCCGGGCTCCGAGCGGCTCTGCGGGTGCCCCAGGGACACCGGGGGGTGTGGAGGGGCAGGCGCAGGGACTCTCCCGCGGCAGGGACGGGGACACGAGGGTCACTGTGGGGACATTCCCGGGAGGGAGAGCGCAGCCGGCGGTGCCCGAGGGACACGGCTGTGGCCGAGCGCCGCTTAGCGCAGCGATTCCGGCAGCTTTTCCTCCTGCTGCTGCGGCTGCTCGGGAACCACTTTTCCCCGTCACAAACATGCTCTGCGGRCAAGCTCAGCCCCCACGGCGGTTTCCCTCCGTGGCAACCTTTACAGCTCTTGGCCCGCTGSTTCCCAGAACGATAGCGAAGCGCCTTTACGGACAGCAGATTAATTTGCTCTGCGAAGCCAGCCACTATCGCTCGGGGCTGCGGGGGGGGGGGTTTATTGCAGGGGTGGGAGGTGAGAGATGCCAGGCGAACCCCGACACTGCTCGCGGTTGGAGGGGTGGCTTAGCGGGGCTACCCGCGGGTGGGAGGCAGCTTCTCCCCGCGGTGTTTGGGACGTTTAAGGCCACGGCAGCGTCCGCCTTGGGGGCAACAGTTACCCTGCAAACTCAGGTCGGACATCCACCCCGGGCTAATCAGACTAGCGGGCCGTTACCCCCCGCTAAGTTTCGGCGCAGCGAGAGGATCCAAGCACAATAAAACATCACCCCGCGCTGGCGCCGGCAGAAAGCCCAGGCGCTGACTCTTCCCTCCTCTCAGCAGCCCCCAGGGCAGGACTCGATGCCGCGTCTGCCATCCCTTTGCWCGGCACGCCCTCGCTTCGGGGGCACGGCGGGGAAAGCCTCGCTCCGGGCTGCGCGGGGCCCGCGGGGAGCGCTGCGAACCGAGCGGAGCCGGGAGCGAGCGGAGCCCCCGCGGAGCCCCGACCGCGGGTACCGGGATGCGCAGGGACAGCTCAGCCCCGCTCCCCGCCGGGCCCGCAGCGCCGGCCGGGGAAAGCCGTGCGGCGGGCATCCATCCCCTGCCTCTGCCGCCTCCCCCGGGCAGCCCTCGGCTGCTGTTTATTTTGTTATCAAATCAATTAAGCTGCCGCTCTCGTATAAAACGGGGGCGGAGGGGAAGGCGGAGGAGGGGGTTTGGAGTAAAACTGTGGCCACTCCTTTGACATCGTCTCACCAAAGCAAAGAGCTCCTCCTGTTGGAGAAACTATTTCTTGCCGGATGGGAAACCCCCCACAACACGCGAGGGATTTCATTACTTTATTTGGAGTAACTTGGCTTTATGTTATACTATGTCATTATTTTATTTTATTTTATTTTATTTTATTTTATTTTATTTTATTTTATTTTATTTTATTTTATTTTATTTTATTTTATTTTATTTTATTTTATTNATTTTATTTTATTTTATTTTATTTTATTTTATTTTATTTTATTTTATTTTATTTTATTTTATTTTATTTTATTTTATTTTATTTTAATTTTTAAATTAAAATTTTTTTTAAAAAATATCAGTCAGTGGTCTCTGCACCAACAACCAGGCCAGTCACCTGGTGCAAATGCTCTTCTGTGTTCTACTTCTATGTTCTACTTCTCTATGGGCATCGTGTCTGGCCACTGGTGCCTGGTTAAATGCTAACTCCAAAACAGTGGATCTTTCCTGTGCGGTGCATRATGATCTAGCCCTCATAATATCAACACAATATTTGGCACCTCGTGAGTAGCATTGAGCAGATGTAGAATTTTTTGGCTTCATCCAAAGTCTCCCAGAAATCTCTCCCGGTMGCTGGATTGCTGGGAAAGTTCCCACTGGTTCCCAGAGGCCGTCAAATCAGCTGCCATGCAGGGTGATTTCTGATCTGTGCTCTTTTAAGTTTATGCCCATGAATTTATTAAGTTTTTTTAAACTTACGGTGTCTGTTAAATGAGGTGAGTTGAACTGGGGACCCACTATAATTACAACCGGTATATTTTGGGGAATCCCTGGCAGAAAAAGCCAAGCGTTTGATGAGCAGAGAGATTCTCCCAGAGCCCTGTGATTGGCTGAGAAGCATCCTCTGAAGGCGGGGTCTGGATGCCAGAGGAGAGCACCTGGCCAGCCCATCCTGCAAAGCACAGGACTGCTGGGTTTCAAGGRGCTTTTCCTCTCTCTGTCTGGAAAAGCTCTGCTCTCTGCCACTCTGATTACCAACCACTTAAGACTGTACCTTGCCAAACGGTGATACATCATATTTGCTTATTTATAGAAGTGCAAAGAGCATCCAGATCTCCCCAGTCACAGAATGTTGCATTCTAAACTTACCCTTGTTTAGTTTAAAACCAGCCACAATACTCATTGCAGATACTGACATCGGGAGAAAAACTGCTCCCTCCTATGTTGTAAGAACTCTAAAGACTAAGCCCAGTGCACTGGGTAGGTACCTCATGGGAGACACCTTCAGAAAAAGCCACTGATTATAAAAGCTTTGATTTATGGGCACTCAACTACAGCCTGTGTGGAAAAGTGGGTTCACTTGCAATCAGCAGCTATTTTGAAAAATTCCAGCTTAATTCTGGTCAGCAAAGAATGGATAAAAAAGCTAAAACATGCATGTGCAGTAATGTTGGAAGATGGTGAAAACTGTGAGCAGAGGGTGCACTTCAAGATATTTTCAACTGTTTCTGTACTGTGAGATTATCCATTTTAGAATAATTTACTTTACTACATTTGCTAAATACCATCGAGTTCTGTTTTTTAACCAATGACTGCAACTGTCTCAGGCCATCTGCTCCTCCTACCCAATGCTGCAGCAGCCCAGATCTTCATGAGATTATAGGGCCACGTCCTGGCCAACACAGAAGTGCACTCTGATTCACAGTGGGGGAGTGAAGCCAACAGTTGTGATTTTAATGTGTCAACAAAACAACAATTTTGAAAGAAAGACAGCTTTTTATTTTGTTATGTTTTAGTGGTTACTCCTTACCACCACTTTCAGAATTTACTGAAAAGAGGAAAAAGTGTCTTACCTACACCAAGCGCTTCCAAATCCATAGAAATAATCAATGAAATTGCTAGTGTAGCCTCCAGCTATCTGCAAGCATGATTTCACCTTCYCCACGTTAAGTCAGCCACATCCACCACCCACAACCCACACACCTCCTCCCTCTGTCCCCACACAAGCTGTGTAACTGTGAACTCACACAGTGCGGTGTGGTTTGCAGGAGGAGCCACTGTGTGGATCAGCGATGCCCCGAGAAGCAGCAGGAATTCAGGGTGTATGGTCTCAGCAGCTGGCAGGAGGGAGCTTTGTAAGATGGGGCAGATATTTTCTGTTTGTTTGTAAATGGGAATCCATTGCGGGAGAGTTCAYGGTTTGGAGAAGTCCTCCCCTGCTCCCTGTGCTGGTGTGAGTTAAGTGGTGCACTGAGGAAGTACAAGGCTGAATCTTGTTCTCTTGGCAGGAGAGGTTTGTGTGCAGGGTTCAGGTTAAAGGTTTCAAGTGGGAAGGGAGGGAGGAAGCCTGTGGGTTCCAGAAGTCAGTGGGGTGACATGCTGAACATGAAACTGTGGTTAAGGGCTTCAAAACCCAAGTGAAGGCTTGGCTAGGGACTTCATGGCTGTCTAATGTTTTTGTTGGTGGGATGTGCCACCAGCAACTTTAATGGATTTGAAACAATATTTTTGGTTTGGTGGGATTTCTGTGCAAACATTGACAGATGGCTTGGGTAGCTCATGTATTTTCATCTYTGTTCCTCCCCTTGTGTCTTGCAAAGCCCTAAATCTTCAAATACCACCTTGCTTTCTGTAGACCTCTTTACTGGACTCCCCTTCTCTCTCTCCTTTTCCAGACCATGTCCTGGATTAATTCTATATTCTGCTGTTCCTAGAGCCCAGACTAACTCTTTTCTTCTGTTYTGTGACTCTTTGGTCAGCTCTTTTACTGTTCGTTTTTACAGAATCACTGGAGAGTTGATGTATAATGGGCACAGAGGAAAAAATAAAGGCAGTGAGGGAGAAGAAAAAGAGAAAGGGGATATGTGTGGGACAGTAAGGAGGGCAGCATGAGAAGAGGTGGTAAAGATATTGAAGTGTAGGTGGGGGCTTGTCTGTAATGTTCTCTGTGGGTTTGCAGGACTGACAAGCTCCAAGGGGGAGGGAGAGGTGAGAAAACTGGCTCTGCAGTCAATCTGGACCCAAGCAGGGAGAAACAGAGGAACTGTGAGCTGACAAAGCCTGGGCAGCCCCTCTACCCTGAACAGCCTTCATGTAAACTTTCCTTCCCCTTCCATGCTGCCCCTCACAATCCCATTGCTGCAGCTGCCCACTCCCCTCTGCCCTTCCAGCTGGGATTCCATGGTGCAGATAAAGTGTGCCAGGGAGAAACTGAGRGAGCAGGAGCAGGGCTGGGCTCCTGGAGGGGTGAAAGCCCAGCAGCCCTTGGGGTCAGCTCTCAGAGGAAGCCCCTTGCTCTTGCCTCAGCTTTGTGGGGCAGTCAGGGCTGGCACACATCAGCACAAAGGTGCAGCTCCTKTGGCATGGGCTGAGAGCAGGAGAGTAGAAGGTGACGTGGGAGAGACTTCTGCAAGGACAGCTGCAAGTGCTGCTGATCTGTGCAGAACCTCAGAGCCCAGAGCCAGGCTTGGCCCATTCCTCCTCTACTGCAGAGGCACTGGAGCACTTGGGGCTTAGTGGGGCTTAACCACTCACACCCAGCGCCATCACTTGCTTGKCACATCACGTGCACAGCACACAGATCCCACACATCTCACTCCTGTTACCTTGAAATTCCACCTCCATAGTTTCTATTATCAGGTGAGCAGTGCAAGAGGTTTTTAAATTCACATTACTGGCAAACCCAACCATTTCCTTTGGCTAAACTCWGCATGATTTGGACCTACCACCCAAAGCAGGAGGAATGATTTGTGGTGCCTGAAATTCCCCAGGTACAAAACAACAGAAACCTTAAAGTGCCATCAGATCTTCCATCTGTAAAGTCTGGTATTTACAATTATTTAGAAATAAATGAGAAAGAAAATGAACATAATTCAGAAATTAGTTGATGTGCCAGAAAGTAATGTTAACCCCTCTGTGCCATATGCAAGATCTAATCTCTAAAATTTGGAGGTTAAACTCAGCCAGGGAAGTTTGATACAGAGGGTTTTGATTTCTCTTTTGGCTGTAAATTCCAGATTGGCTTTAACTATGRCCTTAGCACTAGCATCCCCCCTTTACTTGACTGAGCACAGTTTATTTCAGCAGTATGTACACCAGCTCTCCCTAATATGAATCCCTGCCATAAGAAATCACTGGCATCCCTTCAAAATACCATGGAAAGCTTTTGGTCCCTGCCTGAGAGCAGAGAAGGTTTTTTGKTTTTGAAATGAAGAAAACGACTGAAAATGGAGAATGGAAAAAGAAGGATTTAATATTTAAATGAGGCTCTTGAATTCCTCACATTACAGAGACACCAGGAGCAAGATTCAGCCCTTGCTTTGCACTGTCAAACACAGTCTGTGACAGTCACTGTGCCTTTTTTGTGGTGCAAGCCAGAAGAGGAACTGATCCAACCTTTCGAGCAACAGGCTGTGTGTTGTCAGCAGCACAGGGTGGCTGCTTTGTTTGTGCAGCTCCTAAAGGAGGCAATGGATTGGKCTCTCCWTTTGCACCCTTCTGRTGCTGGAAACATCACCTTGAAAAGMAGAAACCGTGCATTTGCCTCTATTTTCAGTATTTTGAACCACGTGGACACAGCCAGACAAAACACAGGTGTAAGGCTGTTATAAAATATAAACATTTCTTACAAATCATTCCAGTAACCTCTTTTCCTATCTTTTCAGCTTAATATTGCTAGGCAAGGCAGGTAAGAGAGCTGGCAGGGCTTAGTTAAGCATTGTTTTAAATGCCAGATAAAAAAAAGCAAAATTTCACCAGGTTGTATAAGATTGGGCTCTCCTTTGTCAGTGGTTCTTACTGAAGACAACCTTCAATGGTATTTATGCCTAAAAATATTTTAAAACCTGCTTCTTGGGGAAGAATACAGACTCCAGGCTCCTGACCACAACAGTAAATTGCTGTCAGTGACACAGCCTATGCATATTGAGGGGACCCAGCTCTGCCCTCTCCTTGACAGGATAGTGGGTTGCCTTGGGGTCCATCTGCTCACATCACTGTCATCTGTCATGACATATTCATATGGGACCCAGCTGCTGAAGCTTACACCAAGAAAGAGAAAATGTAAAAATAATTGGTTGATGTTTATGTCATTCCTTAGGCTACACCCACGCAGCCCTTTGCAGGGTTCACTCTTTGAAGGATCATTATCTTTACATACATATAAATATATTGTCCTGTATCTTAAGTGATATACCCTTCTACTTCTAACCTTTAAATAATGCAAGGGCAGAAAAAGCCTTGTCAGCACTGAGCACCTCCCAGTAAAATTTGGCTGTGGTTTAATGTCAATAATAAAAGCATCATAACATTTTAGTAAACTTCTTTCTGAAGTGGGATTGATTTTCTTAGATTTGCTGGGAGATCAGACAACTTTTCAGCTCAAGAGTTTTAGAAATGCTCATCACTGGAGCCAGCAGTCTGAAGACAATGAAAGCTTTTGTAGCAGGGCTGAGCTTGCTCTGGGCCTGCTGCAAGCTACCCAAGACAAAATTGTGTCCCACCACAGGCATCTGCCTCAGAGTCAGGCCCTACAACAGAGGCACTTGGAATCTCCTGGAAATGCAGCTCCTGCCTTGGAGGGTCCTGCCTGCTCTGGTGCTGGGGAAGGAGGTGACATCCTGGTCCTCTYCCCATGGAGAGGCAGTGTAAGGGTGCAGACCTCAGCAAGGAGCAGGATGTTGGCACCTTACTGAGCATGGGAGTCATCCTGCAGATGAGAGGGGAGCACAGACTGCATAAGGCAAATTGCAGTGGCTGCTCCCCTCTGAAACCATGTCCCAAAAGGATTTCAGCAGAAGGACTTGGGTCCATTACAAAGAGCACTGCCAGCAGGGCAGGGAGGGGATCCTGCCCCTCTGCTCAGCCCTGTCAGGATCACCTGGAGTGCTGTGTCCAGTTCTGGGCTCCTCAGGACAGGAGAGACACGGAGCTCCTGGAGAGGGGCCAGTGGAGGGTGACAAAGGTGATGGAGGGCCTGGAGCACCTCAGTGAGGAAAGGCTGAGGGAGCTGGGCCTGTTCAGCCTCGAGAGGAGACCCTGAGAGGGGCCCCCATCCCTGTGTGTCAGTGTGTGCAGGGAGGGCTCAGGGATGGACCAGGCTCTGCTCCCTGGGGTAAGAGGAACAGGCAAATGGATGCACTGAAGTTCCACCTGAACATGAGGAAGAATTTCTTTCCTGTGCAGAGACCGAGCACTGGGACTGATTGTCCAGAGGTGTGGAGTGTCCCTCACTGGAGCTATTCCAGACCCATCTGGACACAATCCTGTGCCATGTGCTGTGGGATGGCCCTGCTTGAGCAGGGAGGTGGGACCAGATGACCCAAGGTGCTCCCTTCCAGCCTGACCCATTCTGGGATTCTGTGGTTTTMTGATTCTGTGATTCTGGATCTTGCAGTAACAGCAATAACAAAGGAATGATCATTGATTTGAATATCCTYAGCAAAGTGATGGATTTTAAATATMATCATTTACCTGATTAATACTTATATGGGAAATGAAGTGTGCAACCATCATCTTTCAGTTAAGAGATTGATTAAAATGAAATAGGTAGCTATGGAAATGAGTAAAAGAGGATGCTTGTATGTCTCATAAGTAAGASAAAGCACATGGCCAGCTTCAGGAAAGTCAGCAAACAAGCAGTAATCATAGCACCAMTTGTAGCAGGACTGAGAAAACACTCAGAGAAAGAGTTCTGGGGTTAAAGTGCTTCCAGAACAAAGTTGAAGCTGGAGGAAGAGAAATTTCTTCCTGTTGTTTGATTCCTCCTGCATTCTACATACCAGTTCCTTGCAAATAAACAGGACTGCACCAAAGAAATAGCTCACTGTTTCCAATTTCTAATAGATATGAATGCTACATTTTAGTCATRCTGCCCACCAGAAATAGTAATTGTGCATTGAAGATGACACAAAAACATAAACACATTTTCAAGGAGCGAAAATTGTCCGTGTTCCTTTTTGATAACTCCTGAATTGTGTTTTCTATGCTTATTCACCTCTGGCTCTGCAAGGGAAGAGCAGCAGAAAAATCTTGYAGATTAGTGATACAGCAAAATGTCCTTATTTGTGGCCTTTGAGGATTCTGAATGTTGAGTCCCTGTCTGTAAAAGAAGTGGCCCCAAGGAGCTGCTGCCCTGGTCACTGCAGAGGCAGCACAAGCTCCTGTGCACAGGGGGCTGTGCCTGCCCCCCTGCCCACCACTCCCAGCAGAGTTTGCACCCTTGCARTGCTGGCAGAGCCTCTGCTGGTGTTGGGTGTTGAGTGATTCCTTCTGCAGATCACAACGTGCTGCACGTGTGYCACTGCTGCTGGGAAAGGTTTAAGGGGGGCAGGGAAGAAGCACAGCCACTCAACACAGGGAATCACACAGCAATGGCTCTGTGAAGGAAAGCCCTGYATCCCCAAAACACCATCTTAGATCTATTGTTAGAGCATGAGAAAGGCAGTAATTACAATTGGAGACCAATTGCGTTCTATTGCCAGGGAAGATTATTCTCACCTCAGTTACACAGTTWGCTCTATTTTTATTCTATCATTTCTTTTTTCAGCAATGCTGAAAAACTGAGAGAAGAACTAGCGACAAACAGAATTCAGAGATGTCCAAGTAAAGTTACTTTRGAATGAAAAATAATCCATCAGGATACCATTTGCAGTGTCTATTTTAGTAGAAGTCCCCAGACTATGGTTCTTTAGAATTAAAATAAATATTGATATAATGCATAATACAGGCAGCTGGTTTCTGGATTGTACTGTGCTGTCATCTATCACTGTAAGTAGTTTTTAAAGCAAAAATGAAATATATATTCTGCTGCAGCTGCTTATGTTTTATACAGGGTTGTTTGTTTGTTTTAACCATGTTGTGTTAGATGGGGAACACGAATTGACTGTCAAAGGTCAAATAAAGGACTTTTACCCCCACTAGCCTGAGTGACTCCTTGTGTGACCTGGTATTAGATGAGGCCATCTTGTGCTTGGTGCAGGTCATCAGCACCCCCAAAACCAACACAGGCCATGGCTGGGCACTGGGACTGGCTGAACTGTGGTGCCAGAGCCCAGAGAGGTGACATGGCCATTTGTGAGTTGAGTTCTGCCCCATTCCTTGCTGCACATTGACCAGGCAGCTCCAGTCTGTGCCCAATGCCACAAATTCAGTGACATGCTCCAGTTTTGTAGAGCTTGTTGCCCCAGCTCATGAATTAGTAGGCTGCTTGGACTTGCTTTGGCACAGGTAAATGTACTCTCCTTGAAACAAAATGCAGAATAGGTTTATCCTAAACACATCCAAACATTATTTTTGGCTTTAACCAGAATGCTCATTGTACAAAAAAGGAGGCATCACAGYGCAGACATGCTGAGGGAAAGAGATGAACTAGAAATATACTTGTTATGTGATCTGAAACCCGTGCTTGTGTCATCTGAGCTATCATTTGTTCTAGAATACAATAACCCCAGACCAGAAATAAAGAACATCAAAATTTGTGTGCATTTCTGTATATCCCAGTTCCTACCTGTAGCTTCCTATTGTGAAGCAGAGAAGTCAAAAGATTTATTCAGAGGGAACCTTGGTTTTCTCCAGTCCATCTTGGAGGGTACAGCCAGAGCAAGGCACACCAGGACAAGCACTGCTGAGGCTTAGTGCCACCCCAGAGGTCTGTGCYGGGGCCAGTTCTGKTCAGYATTTTTATTGATTACATGGATGAGGGAATTGAGTCTTTCACTGGTAAATTTGCAGATGACACTGAGCTGGGAGCTCGTGTTGATTTGTTGGAAGGGAGGAAGGCTCTGCAGGGAGAACTGGAA
>CADDXX010000241.1:999403-1079537 GCA_902810485.1 Alauda arvensis
ACAACCCAGTGACTCTGTGATCTTCAGAGAGATGGGGGAGCAGCTTCAGAGAAACTCTCCAAACCTTCAGAAAACTTTCCAAAACTGCTGGTGACAGACACTGGAGGCAGGTTTGGGAACTGACAAGCAGCTTGCTGGAGTCATCTGTGYCACCCTACATGTTTGGAAAACAAGCTTTTTTCAGTGTTTAARACAATAACTGCAAGGGCACCTTCAGAAACCTTCCCAGACTCCTGGAGACTGCTTTGCTTCTCTGAGTTAGAGAAATGGCATCACTCTTATTCCACTGGATATTTTTTTTTTTTTTTTGAGAACAAAGTGGAACATGTTTCTTCCTTTCCTGACTGGTACAGAAAGAACATTTTCTCTTCTAATCACCATTTGACAGAAAAATGGAAGAGCAAACCACCTATGTTTTTCCACTGTGATTGGTTTTTGCTTCTTTTTATACCTTTCTCTCTGAAAAGTGTCCATATCCCCCTGCCCCCTATTTCCTCAGGTTTTTCTGGTAATCGTGTGTTATTGTGGGGATTAATGCACAGGAAACTTGAAAGCAGCAAGAGAAGCCTGCAGGCTCTGTTGGGTATGAGGGATGGGCTGTTATCCCTCACACCTCCTTGTTGCAAATCCCATTTGGTGGTGTGCTGCTAGTGAAAAGAAAACCTGTCTTTTGCAAGTGTTTGGATCAGTCAGGGGAGAAAAGATCCTGTGTCARGGTTGGTTTYAGCAGTAGAAGGGTCTGACTTTGCYCCCACACCACCCARCTGGTGAGAGCCTTCCTGAGAGCTCTCACTGGAGCTTTGTCCTGCACTGGGCTTGGCCTTCCTGTCCACAGCACCTTCTGTGCCATGGCCTGAGCCAGGCATCCTGCTGGATCCCCTTGGTCCTGCTGAGGTGGGAGCTGTGGGAGCACAAGGTCTGGCAGGGGCAGCTGGTCCTGGGCTGAAAACCTGAATGCTGTGGAGAAGGAAACAAGCTGTGGTCCTCTACTGTGAAAAATCTGCCCATTGGGTCCCATCCTGCCTCTGCCAACATCAGCAGAAGCTTGGTCTTTGATTTGGATGAGCCCAGCATTTTCTGAACTCCTATTAAGTTATTATTAGCTAGGAATAGTTGAATCCATCGTGATAGTCTGTCTCTGCTCACAGACTATGCAGGAGCAGGTTTCCCTTTGTACAGCCTTGTGATTTACAACTCTTCAAGGCGACTTAGTGCTGATGCTCTTTAGCAAATTAATTTTTTTTTCCACAAGCCAGTTGCTAAGGGCGTTTGCTACTTGYTATTCTTGCTGTGTGGCTGGGTGCTGTATCCCAAGGAATTGTCCCTGTTCCAGGACTGGCCCCACCTCARATCTGTAAACCTGAACCCCTTCTCTGCTCTCAGGTTGCTCACAAACATATTGAATTGCTTCTTGGGCCCATTTTACTCACCAGGAAAAGAAAAAACAAGTAAAAAATGGGGGTTTCCATTCCATGCAGAGCTGCTTTCGACAAAACGCTCTCATGGGCAGAGGGTCATGCCAACACATTTTACTTCCTACAAGCTGGGGGATAAAAACCTGATGTACCTGGGCACTGGTGAATAATCCATATAAACCACTAACAAATATAATAACAATAATAATATAAGCCAAACAGATACAAAATAAAATAGATGGCAAGTAGCAACAAAACCAACGAGCAGACTGATTCCTGGCACTGAAGTGAAAGCCCTTCTGCAGTGTTCACCTTGCTGACACAGCYAGGACTGGAGGGGAACGCCAGAAACCAAACCTCCCTCGCAGCCAGCACAAATGCTTTAATAGCAYGTTACGCAGACTTCCTGAAATAGCTGCCCCCTGTTTCCTCAGCCGTGCTGGAGGAGGAGGTGGGAGGGAGCACACACGGATGGTAAATGCCACCGCAGGCTCCCCTGCACAGGCACCCCCATCCATGCCAATTCCTGATCCAGCAGCACAGGGCGGATTAGCAGCGGAAGATTAATTCCTTCCTGTCATCTCCCCAGGGAGGTTAAATGATCTCAGGAGCAATTTCTCTTGCTACGAACACTGTAATCCCGAAGCAGGCTGCTAACTGCTACAGTTTATGTGGGTCTCTAATGATGGCAAGGAGGTTCCAACTTTGGAGAAGGGTCATCGTTCAAAGAGATGTTTATTTAATTAAATGGTGATTTCTTGCAACCCTTCTCTCATGTGAAACCTGCAGCTTGAAGGGATCTGAGTAATTTTTAAAATGTCTGAAGGAGAAAAAAATCTTTATTAATTGAAGAGGGAGTCCTAGGAAGTATGAGCAGCTGAACACAGTCCATGAACTTGGACTTAGCAATGCACATTGCCGTGTGTCTGTGTCCTGGTCCTATTTACCCAGTACAGCTACTGSAAAATGAAACTCTGGTTGGAACGTTTTTAGTCAGTTGTGCAGCCTGTCTGCACCCACAGCTTCCCGTCAGTGTGCTCCTCTGCAGCCTGGCACACCCAGCTGCTCCAAGCCCGTGCTAGAAGGTGGCCCAGAGGAGGGCAGATCAGCTGAGACTTGAAGCAGCTGTGTGACACTTCTGCTCCTGTCCTTCCCTGCTCTCGATCCAGAAGGCTGCCTTACTGGCAGGAAGAAGGCATGGGAGTATTCCCAACCACGGAATCAGGGATAATAGTTAAAAATGCATCACAACTCTGTCCTTTCTGCCTTCAGATGATGAGGTGCCTTTTTTCCCAGGTCACATCTGCWCAGTGAGGATCACGCTGTGAGGATCACATCATTCCTGCAGCTCTGTGAGCGTGGGGCTTCCCTGCCCTAGAGCACGCGCTCACAGACCAAAATAAAACGCAGACGAAGAAGTGAAGAGTAAGAAAGAGCTGAAGAGAGATGAGATGAGAGGAAGGCTCCTGGTAATCATGGGTTTGAAATGGAGTCTCAAATAGAGACGGTTCTTGGCAGCAGGAAACAGAAGACAGCTCTAAGTGGGGAGAGAYGCGTGAGTGACATACAAATGGGAGCGTGGGAGCAGCCAGCCCCTGCGGCTGGAGCAGCAGCAGCAAGGGGAGGGCGACCACAGGGAGGCTGAGAGGAGCCATGGGTGGACTTTGGATAGCCCTGGAACTGGAGGAAAGAAAGAAGAAGGTGTCCTGGGGTCTGTGGGCACCCTTATTTTGAGATAGACCAGTGTGTGGATGTACAGCACATCAGCCAGTGCAATAGAGAGCTTGTGTGCCTGCTCTCACACTGGAYATGGGGTATGGCTCACTGCAGGTACCACTGGCTTAGGGCATTTGCAACTAGCCCTGAGGCAGCTGACACACAGTGGCTCATTGACCCCCAGAAACCTGTTCCTCTGTTGGATTTCTTATTTGAGGGCCCAGTTTCTATTTCATCCTCGTTTGTAGGGGTTTCATGTACAGGTGCAAATTACTGGCTCATTAAGACTTGTCCCTACMAAGTATTTGTATCACTCTGCTTTAAATCAGATMATAAAACAGTGGMAATCTCTCTATAGGTRCAGTGTTCAAGTAGATTSMAGAGGTTCATTTTGCCCTGTATGTTTTCAGGTGTAGAATAAACTCRTGTACATATTTCCACCTGTATGTGCCTATTTGTGGAAATGGACTGCTGCAGATGAACTGCCTCGCCATCCTGCCTTTGGAGGAATCGTGGCAGGAAACATCAGAACAATAAGAAYGGAGGAGGGGGAGGCAGGCAAAATAATTTTGAAGTGAAAAGCAGAATGAGAGATGGGATGGGGATTAAAGAGATGAAAAGCAGACCATTAAACCCAGGGGTCTGATCCTGTCCCCTGCTAAGAATTACCAGCAGTCWTTTTATGTATCCAATGTGAGGGTCTGGAATTGCGTCTGCATTGCAAAGGATGAATTTGGGGAGGAAACCAGCAGCAAAAGCAGTAGCTGACTGGGCTTCTTTGCTGACCATGCCTTCAGTTCCAGTCTCTTCACGCACTAATCCAGTCAAATACAGTGCTTGTCTGTAGGCACGTGAGCAGCTTCACTGATTGCAAAAGCACTGCTCAGTTGTCATAAATGGAAGCATAAGCTTGAGTGCTTTGCTTGCTTCATCAGGCTTTCCAAGAGCTGCTACACAGCCTCCAGCCCAGCACCCTGAATGATACCCTGGCACTGARATACAGCCCCTGGGAATTAGAACAGAGGGAAATCACAGACATGCAGGGTGGGCGCTTTTTAAGTAAATTGAATAAGTTGAAGGTCAACTTTCTATGTATTAATGTATTGTGAGGATTTATGTGTGGGTTGTTCCCCTAAAGTTTCGGGATAGCTGCTCTTCCCTCAACCCAACAAGTCACTAGTGGCACCCAGTGGCTAGAAGGGTTAGTTAAAAATACACCTTTCTCCCATATGAGTTCCCTCACACTGAGGTCAGTGTTTAAATGCAAATACCACTGTCTCCGTATTACAGGTATTAAATCCAGCCATAGCTATTTCTGAGTGAGGTTTCATCTGGAAAGCATCTCCTGAGCAATGATCACCATTTCTGTTCACAGAGGCATGTAGCCTGCAAGGTAAAATGCTCAGGCTTCCAGTGCAGCACACAGCAGGCTACAAACCGACTGCATTTTGGCACAGTTGTGGGATAGTTAATGCTTATTTATTCTGTGAGAGCACTAAACCTGCACAAATGAAAATTATGTCTGTTGTAAGAGTTCCAGGACTTTCCTCCAGAGAACACTTCCCAAAATTTGCTGACTTTCAGTACTTAGAGAATTTCAAGAGCCAAGTGATCCATAGGAAAGTTAAAACCCAGCTAGTAAATGAAACGAGCAATTAACCAAACTGATGAGAGGGAACACCAAAAYTCCATAGCCATAGTTTCTGGATCTTTAGCCTCTACTTGGAGCARATATAATGAAAACCTGTGTCTTCTAAAAGAAAAGTAAAAGCGACCTGGTTCATTCCTGAATGTTACATTAAACAGGCTTAAAGTYTGTGCCTGATCCTGTGGGCTGTGGGATTCAGTGGGATGAATCATGTGACCTGAGTCCTTAGGGGTTTGTGCAGTACATGTTTATGGTGCCAGCAGAAGCAGAGGTTTGTGATCCCCATGCACTGCACAGTCTGTGCTAAGGTAAAGCCCTTTCACCCCGTGCTGAGCTCCTCTGCCACCCTTTCCCCCAGCCAGTGGCTTGCAGCAAGTCAGAGCCACTGTGTCCCCACATAACCTCGCTGCTATCAGGGTAATGACAATTCCTATCAAAACACACAGCTCTATCTTTACCCCATTTTCTACTCCCCCACCCCTCTGTCTGTCAAAAGCTGGYATAGCAAGAGAGGGAGAAGATGCTAATCTCATCCCTGCTCTGTTTTAGAGACAGGAATCCTATGTGTGGTAGGAGGACAATGACAGAAGCCTCAGTTATGGGGTTTGCTGGAGCTCCCTGCAGTGGTGCAGAAACAGAGAGGGGCAGCAAAGCCATTCCACCAGGGTTTTGAGGAATGGAGGGGCTGTGCAGGAATCACACCTGCCAAACTGCCTCCACAGCATCCCAACAAGGGCCATGGCAGGGACTGACAGGTTACTGCTGCAGTCTTGTTCCCAGCTGCCAGAGCAGCCTCTGGGGACTGAGGCAYACTCACACCCAAGCCCAGGCAGTCCTGCAGCAGCCACTTTGCAGAGGCCAACTACCAAACATGAGGCAGAGAGCAACGCTCCCATTCCTCTCACACCAGACAGCTGTTTTTTGCTGGGGTACCCTGGGCCAGGAACAGCTGGTTTTGCCTKTGGTGTGATGTTTTGTAGGCTGCTATGGCTTCAGGGAAGCACAGATCTCACTTCCCGTGCCCTATTT
The DNA here is from genome assembly GCA_902810485.1 of Alauda arvensis. NCBI lineage: Eukaryota > Metazoa > Chordata > Aves > Passeriformes > Alaudidae > Alauda > Alauda arvensis. The sequence goes on from CADDXX010000241.1 coordinate 1,005,212, forward strand.
GCAGGACGTATTTGGTGTCCAAGGTGTCACTGCAGCAATAGGCAGTGTTCACATCTGTTTTAGCAATTTTGTATATTCCCTGCTATCACAAGGACTCAGACCACCAGTCATGCCCTTTTCAGCTGCTTTTTACTGACTATAACATTCATGGCTGCAGGTCATTGACTACAGTTTGTGATGGGTTGCAGAGAAGTATTGGTGTTTCTGGTGTGGGGTGGATGTTTTGCAGATCCTTTTTATGTCTTTATTCATGGCTTTTCTGACAATAAATAGAAATGTGAGTTTTTGGGCAAGGGCCCCCTGACCATTATGGTTAGATCTCTGCAATCACAGGTGTCATCTATCTTTCCCTAATGGAAATTTCTCCTTGCAATAACCTCTGTGTGCCCCAGTGTCCCTGTCTGTGAAATGGGTGTCATCAGACAGAGTTTGCTAACAGGAGGGCAGCGCTGTTCATTGCCAAGCACTTCGTGATCCACTGGGATGCACCAGGAAGGTGCATGCTAGCTTTTAAAACTTACCCTTCCAAATGGTCTCCCTGGAAAGTTTGTAGCCAGTTCCCACCATCACTCTCATCTCTCAGCACATTCTTTAACAGAGCTTTGTGTCTTTGCCTTCATTAATCCCCTCATTCCCCCCCACCCTTCCCAGCCTTCTCCTGGGGAGGGTGTGCAGAGTGCTCTGCCACGGTTCACTGACCTCTCCTGTTTGTTGCTTTCTTTCCTCTGGTTGCTTTCTTTCCTTTGGTTGCTTTCTTTCCTCCGGTTGCTTTCTTTCCTCTCTCCCCAAAGAAAGGAGTGGGAACGCAATAGGTGATGTGGAATTTGCAAGCCAAATAGAGCACACATTCATTCCCACGTGTGCTGCTAAACAGGAGGATGGAAACTCTTCACTGGCTCTTCCTGTCCATGTGAGCAGAGCTCCTCACCTGGCAGAGGATGGAGTTAAATCCATGTGGGCATACTGGTATAGCAGGGTTCAAATGTCCTTTCTGGCATGTCAGTACATCCTACCTCAGCCCAAATTATACACTTTCCAGCTTTTCATTAAGAAGTCATAGTTCTGTGTGATGTCTCGTGTTGTTTGGAGGTGGTTACAAAAACCTGTCAGGCACTGGCTGGTTTCTTAATACAGTAATCAACTGCAGAAGTGCCAAACCATTAATTCTAGAGAATCTTTTTTTTTTTTTTTTTTTAAGCCCAAGAGTATAAAATCCAAAGAAGACTTAATACAATTATTCCTAGGGGATGTTGTTCATAAGTGTTGTGACCATCTGGGCATACAGCTGGCTAAACATAGCCTTTACTCCATCTCCTTCGGGAGAAATCCTTAAAAGGGGCAGAAAAGGGCTAAAACATCACAAAAGACGACCTCTTTTCAGCAAGAGCATCCTCCCCGTTTTGGAAGTGTTGATTGTTTGGCCTCCCTCAGCCACTGAGGCTGCTTTATTGTGCATTTATTACTCAGATGAAGGCTGGAGCCAGAGTTCTTTGGCCCATTTATAAAGCAATTTAAATGAGCCGGCTGCTGTGGGCGGCAGTGCCGGGCGCGGGCTGAGCCGCCGCAGCAGGCGTGCCAGCGGGAACTGCCCTCGGCTTTAGGAGCGGGGATTTACGGTTCACATGCAGTTCAAGCACGGCTCCTGCCCCGGGATTATGTACGTGGCCAGCACCGGGGCATGCCAGACAAGCTGCTGGGCACTCCCAAATCCCGCAGCCGRCGAGGGGGGCTGCTGGCATCATCATCCTCCTGCGTGCTCGGGGATCGCACCCGGAGGGAGCGGTTCGCTGCCTCTCCCTGCTCCATCCCCCGCAGGAGCTGCCAGTGTGTGTTGCCTGGGCTGGCAGGGCTAATCGATCACCTAATCGGCTAATCAGGTGGGSAGGGAGCACCGTTTCAGAAGAGGGTCACAGTTTGGTAGCACAGTGGCACGAAGAGATTTGCACCCTCCCTTGTGATGATGCTCTTACACCAGAGACACACAGGCAGACACACAGAGATGTCAGCTTTTTGGGCAGACGCCTCTAACTGCGGGGCTTCACAGCTGCAGCGTCACAGGAGGGGCAGAAGCCCCGCTGGGAYCAGTGCTGGCCCTCCTCCCTGCTATTCCAGCCCATCCCAGCCCCAGGACCAGGCAGTGTTCCCTTCCATCCACCCACACTGAGATGTGTGATCACTGCACCTCGGCTGCTGTTCCAGCACGGCACCTTCAGTCGGTCTAAATCACCAGCTAAGACTAATTTACACCACAGAAAGATTGACATACATGCTCAGGTCGGGAAAGTCCAATGATTAAAAAAAATAAATAAATCCAACCTGTTCCTGCTTACAGAAACACCTTTCTTATCAGGGCAATCCTTCAACTTCTTGCAATCACCAGCAAAGCCCAAATTCACTRTCTACCCACCCTCAGCTCTCACATACTCTACACTGATACCATGCTGCCTTCAAAGCCACCAGATCTYCTCTTCCCCAGCCTGGCTTCCAGCACCTTCAGCCTCGTGTGAAGATCAGCTTCCTGATCCCAGCCACCTCCTGGGTCATGGAGGCACTGCTTGGTACCTGGGGCTGCAGCAGGAACACCACCTTGTTTTTCCCGGAGGAGTTTGGGAAATTTCACAACTTTCCAATGCAGTTTAAATTACAGTATGCAGGGCCCTTGCATACTGTAATATACCTAAACAGAGAGGGACCAGATTTGACAGATAATGTGTCAGGAAATAAGACCTGCTGTGTCAGGTCATATCAGAGATCCATCTGAATTGGTCAGGCAGTTGGGCCAGACAATTATTTCAGGTTTCTTCCRATTGTAATATACTATTCTGTTCTGTTCTAACCCATTGTCTTGTCTCCATCAGCATCTGGCCACAGCTGCAGAAGGAGGATTGCAAAGCACAGGACATGCACACAGTGATCCCAAAGTTAGAAATATTTGCTCAGCCTCAGCAAGCTTTGGCTCAACATCTCCTGCCTTGCAGCTATTGTCCTGGCATATCTAGCCTATGGCTACAGAAGAGGGAAATGTAAGAGTTCAGGCTCTAAGACAATGTTATCTTGGCCATGGGCACACCTGTAGTTCTTTCTCAGAAACACCTTTTGGACCTAAAGCTCTCCAGAGCAGGCAGCCTGCCTGAGCATCCCTCTGAGCTCCTGCACAAGGCAGGACAGAGAGCAGCCCAGCTCACACACTGAGGGAGAGGTACTGAGGGATTTGGAACCCCTTCTTCCACATATTTCTGTTGGTATTGATAATGAAAAGAAACACATCACCCAAATCAATGCTTATTTCMGTTTATATACAGCTGAACCTTTTAAAACTGTGCTGTCTCAAACTTCCAGCTTAGTGCCACCCTGCCCTCACACCCCTCACAGATCTCCTGTTTGTCTGGCAATGCTGCATTGGGGGTTAGCAGGGCTCTGGCAYCCCCACCTACAATGAAACAGCTCAAGTCTTCTCATGAAATGAGACAAAATCCCTCCCCACATGTTTTCTTATTGAAAAGAAGGAAGGAAAAGGCCTCAAGCTTGGAGAATATTTACAAATAGTGCTAATAAACCCAGACATAAAGGTTTTTTTTTTTTTTTTCTTGCATACATTTTCTCTCCTTCCCTTGGAAGGAAATAGCCTTTTTTTTTTTTTCTCCTTCCCTTTCCTTTCCCCTGAGGCAGCAAGGACCAGGAAGAGTTACAGAAGTTTCTTGCTTTATTTTGCTGAGAGAATCACAATGCCTCCCAGGTAAATTGTCTCATCATCAGTCAGACAGAGCACAGGAGTTTGTTATTACCACAAAAACGTGGCAAAAGTAATTTTTCATTTTTACTGAACGTAAAAGTGGTCAAATGAGGTCTCTTCCTATTTTTCCTTYCAGACTCTGCTGAAACACAATGTTTAAATGCCAGCCTAAATGTGCCACACTGAAGAAAGTTAGGCACACAGGAAAAGAATAGCTGCAAYGAAAACAGCAGCCTGAACAGCTGTGACAAGTGGGATAAATCCTCCAATCCGTGGGTGATTTGTCAAGCRTTTTACAAATATATATACATATTGCAGCTATATGTTATATTTGTGTGTGTGTGTGTATAATCAATGAAGTGGGTGTACAACAGATGGATGGATTAGACAGATAATTATGTGATTGCAAATCACCCATTATATTTATGGTCACCTATTAAAGCCACTTCTGAGCTACCCCTCCTCTCCCTGCTCCTGCAGGTGAAGGTCATTAATGCCATCAGGAATGCCTCACACCCAGCCCAGCCCCAGCAGCAAGTCCGAAATTCTGACCCTGSCTTCTGCAGCCCAGCACAGCTCAGYCTCCTTCATTCTTGAGGAAWCYATAAGATGGGRAAAAAAAGTCGTGTTTTCCTTGCCCACTGCAGTGGGCTGAGGTGTGAGRGTTGTGTTATTTGAGGCAGTGGAAAGATGTCAGCATCAGCCATGGGGTGTCCCTGTGAAGGAGGGATGTCTGCCCWGGGCTGGCTGAAGGCACAGCCGTGCTGGTGGCTCCAGAGGCACAGTCCCAGAGCTGTGGCACCTGCGAGCCYGGGGCAAAGGCAGGAGCCACAGGTCCTCATTTAATTAGCAATGTTTTATTAACATCCGGCAGATGTCGAGGGGAGCCTCGCTGGATTTGGCTGGRCAGCCTGAGCTYGGCRTGCTGYGGGTGACAGGAGSAGAGCCGGGATGTGGCAGGCACMAGAGCCCCTGTGACGTGTCAGCAGMCCTGTCACYGGGCTGTCCCACACCAGGACCGGCTGCCYTAGCCCATCCCAGACACATCCCAGCCCCTTGGAGCCCAGCCCATTCACCAGGAAGAGGATTTGGGTCCACACCCACTTAGTCACCAGCGTCTGAGCTGGAAGTGTCTCTAATGAAGGCTTGTAGGTGCTGTGACCCAGCCAGGCTGCATTCCTGCCACCCCAGCCTGCCGTGCACCCATTCCTCCTCATACACAGCTGCCTGAGGATGCAGCAGCAGCAGGGATGATGCACAGCTGGGTGAGGCCAGCACTGCAGACAGTGTCCTGGTCACTTCCCACACCATCCGGACACGTGGCTCTGGCTGCCCTCCCCTGCACAGCTCACCTGGGACAGGGAGGATGGAGGGGAAGCCCTCCCTGTACCCACGGCCAGTGTCACTCCCTGTCACCAGGCCCCTGCCCCTGGCAGCACAGACCTTTCTGAGCAGGCACRGTGCACTTAGCAAGGGTGGAGAGGGAGCTGGAAGCCTCAGCAGTGCACTGATCCCTTGGGGTCACTCTGAGCAGCCTCATCTAACACTTCTTCTTGACCTTTAAAGACAGTTCTGGATGTGGCTCAGCCCCTGCTTGACCTCAGATTAAGGGAAGCAGAAATAGGGCAGASAGCAATGTTTTCTGAGTTCTAGAAAGGACCTGCTGAAATAAATGATCATGGCCATCATGTTTCCTGTTTTGCCAACAGAGAGAGTGAGGAGGATCACTCCAGTACTCAGCACAGTTGTAAATAAACCAGGTGAGGTGGGTCCTGGCCCCTTACCTCCAGTCCAAAACCTCCAGCAGATTTACCTTGCTGGAATGGARTTCTACCTTTTAGATAGCGATGCAACTTTATAATTATTGGATCTAGAGGTCACAGATTTGAAATAAAATATGTGATCTCAGGCTTGTATCCTGCCACACCACTGGCAGGAAGAGATGGATCTGGGAACTGGCAGTTGTTTTGCTGGCTGTGGTCTTATGAATCCATGTGCCACAGATGAAATGRCATCTGCCTAAGTTATTTTACCTCTTGCCTCTCTGCAAACTGCAGCTCAGCTGGGCCCATGGCTATACCCCCTGTGGCCTGACTCCTGAGGAAAATACAAAGATTGGTGATCTCTCTGCCCCTGATCTATTGATGGACACAAATAACCAGTTTAGCACTTTCATTTCCACACTGGGAATAGTGGGATTAAAATGCTACTATCTCCTGATTTTAATGCTTTTTATGTGGGCCCTAGGTAAACACTGCACAAGGCAACAAGGCACTGTTAATAAAAAATGCTAATTAAATGAGGACCAGTGGCTTGTTTTATTGACATAAGTATTTATAGGTTTTTTCTGCTTTCTTGTACTTTCCAAGGCTCTGTATGTTTTGCATTTGCTTCTGCCCTYTGCTTCTGCTTGTCCTTCTAGTTCAGTTCTTTCTTTATAGGGGTTTTGTTGTTGTTTTTTTAATCACCCTGAGTCAGACATAAGGATTTGCCTTATATTAAGCCATTTTTTTTCTTGAAAGGAGAGTTCTCTAACACAACACAATTATTGGGGTTTGTAAAGAACACCGTGTTTTTCTTAAATCCATCTTTTGCAGTGTGTTATTAGCTAAGATGGCTTTTTAGTCCATGTTTATCMCACTCCTCAAGAAGTGGGGCCTTAAACCCTGAGTGAAAGGAATTTTTGTTCAGCTGATACCTGTGCTAGTTTACTAGCTGACTGCAAGGTAAGGAAAGGCACCCAAACCTCACCTCAGCAAGGGATTTCAGCGTGTTCAGTCATCCTTCTGCAGAACATGAAGCATTCACTATTAGCATGTACAACTACTAGCATGCTCAAATTACTTCTGTGGAAACCCTGAGCATGGCACACAGGGCTGAAATGGCACTCAAAAGCAGAGAGGTGACGATGGCAAATGAAGTGTCACACCCTTTCAGCCCTCAGAAAACTCCTCTGTGACAGTATCACCATCAGAAGAAGGTTCCTTGGCAGAACACACCCCAAGGAACCYGACACTGCTCCTGGCTGCCGTGGAAGCTAGATTTGCTCCAAAGCCATTTTCCAGGTTTCCCATATGCTGTGTGCTATCCAGCCTGCCTTTCTGCTCTGGCACATCCTGGGGCTTCTGYCTGTGCAAGGTTTTATTCTAGAAGGCACCAAAGCTTGTTACCACTTTCATATCACGGCCCTTTGTGGAAGAAAAATCGAAAATCCAAGTTATCATCAGAAGATGTGCTCTGCAGACTGATCTTGAGTAAGCACTGGATGGGAATACCAGGGTACTATTGAGCCAACACCGTTCAGAAAGTAAACAAAATTGAATGGAAGTGAAAATGATGTAGGACTTGTGTCCTTGAAAGCTAATTTAAGCTCTCTTGGTTCTGGTGGGACGAGGGAGACAAGCAGCCGCAATACAAAAGATAAGTGCTGGAGCCTGATTAATATTGGTGTTTTGAAGGACCAGTTTCCACAGAACCATCTGGAAGTAATTTATTCCCACTCAGAGGTACCACCAAAACACAGCCATTCCAGAAAAAAGCAGCCTCCAAAAACGTAGTCCTTAAGCTGCAGTGAGGAGAGGGGCAAGCACTAAGGGTATTCTGAAATAATCACTCCACTCAGCAGGTGAATAACAACAAATTCCAGTTAATAAAAAAATAGCAGGAACTGCAATTTTGAAGGTATTCTTAGAAATAAATAGCAATAAAGGGGCATCAAAGAGAGGTAAACAGCATTTGAGTGCTAGAAAGAAAGTCTGGCACACTCCAAAACATTGCAGAGCATCTTTTAGTCTCAAGGGAGATCACGAGTTTGAACACATGAAGAACTCACTACTGGGTAACAAGTTATCAGGTGTCTGCTGATCCATGGCAACTGTCCCTGATGATTTGCAAGGTGGCAAGTGTGGGATAATTTGAGATCTCTGCATCCTCGTGGAAGATGAGATTGGTCTGTGCTGGTGTGAATGACCTCACATTTTCTGCAGCTCAAGAGCTGCCATGTAGACAGTTGTCTTCTGCCACTTGACTGGTGGCACCTGGYTCTCCTGTGTTCACTTGTTCCTCTGTCTGAGCCTGGATGAGTGTCTAATTGCCTGGTTTTTGGCCTTAGAGGCATTTCTTACTTCAATGCAATTCTTTCCTCCCTCCTCAGGTAACCAAGTCAGTGAGCCCAGTGCTGCTCCCCAATACCAGGACAGCTCCTCTACAGACTGAGGTGAAAAGTGGTTTTGGGACCTTCTGATCAATAACCACCTTGTTTCTGACATTGCTGTGGCATCCTTCTAAACACAGGCCCCATGTGGCCAYTGATTCATCTCTTATCTAAGGCTGTACTTGGTCTGTAGGGCCTGARGACATCTCTTCATTGGAAAGAAGGCRGTGCAGAACATTTGTTATAGAAATGGGGACTGCACAAAACTAACATGAATTTAGATTTCATTACAAACATGGAACCTGGCAAAGGTTAATTGAAACATTTGCCAAGGGCCAATCTAAAGTTTGATGGAATCAAAGGGGGACTTTAAACTGACTTTAATGGCCTTGGGGTCAGSTTGTAAGACAAATTTGACAAGTTTCAAGGTCCCTAGGTCAGTGGATATTTTGTTTTTTAAAAAATCAAAACCATGCCACACTATTAGTCTAAAAGACATTTCAGCCATCAGAAATCACTTGATCCCAGTTTTACAGGAACTGGATCGGTTCCTGCAGGCCATGGAGAGCAGTCTGTAATGCCTGGCTCCTTGGGCATTGTGCTGCCCTGGTGGAAAACRTCTGTCTCTCTGGTGAGGGGTAAGGGAGGAGCCAGGTATCACATACTGCTGGGTCTGAGAGTGCCAGACCCCACCGGGCATTGCAGGGCACTCTCAATAGACAGCCCTCACTGATGGAGCTCTTCAGTGCAGGAGACATCGGGCTGGAAACCTSCAGGGCACAGCACAAAGCTGGTCATCTCCTCCCTGATGCATTTGCTGGAGGGAACGGGCGGGTGGGTTGTTTATCTTGTMGGGAGGGGCCTTTTCCTTTTGGCTCTTGGGAAGAAAGGAACTGCATTGTGGATGTTTACTGAAAAGTCCAGYGTGTTCCCTGAGACATGAGGACAGGACACATCCTTATAAATCAGGGTGGAGAAAAAGCAAAACCCAGAAAGAAATGGTTGGGGATTGCTGCAGAGACAGAGTGTGTGCACTCAGCCAGCAAGGGGAATGACACTGACACTGTTTCAAAGGAAGGTCATCGTGTAGRCCATAAATCTCAAACATTTAGCATTGGCTTCATTCGTCTTTGTTGACTTTTTTTTACAAGAAGTTCAGCAACTATCAGAAAATTTTGAAGTTCTTCTTTATTGATGTGGCCTTTCAGCTGCTCATGGCTGGTGATTTAAAGTCTGATGCAGCCAAACATGGGCAGGACTGGCCTGAGCCTGCCCGTGAGAGACCTGCCCGTAGGAGGGTTGCTGCTGCCTGTGGCTGTTCCGTGCTGGGCTGGGGTATCCAGGCAAATGTACAGACACATCACAGTATGAATGCCCAGGTGTGAGCATTCCCTTTGCCTGGGCACAGCCAGAGCAGGAGGAGAGCCTTCTGCAAGGGAGCAGACCTYTGCCATGGGCTTATTCCCACTGCCAGACATCTAATTTCAGGCATTCTTGGGGAAACAGACTCATGGTTTGAGGTGGTGGAGCCCTTCCAATGTCTTCTGCTGCTGCTCTAGTTTTGCTGTTTTGACTCTCCCAGTTTGCTTTGGGCCCTCAGTTGCTGAGCACCTGAGGCAAATTTTCCAAAACCTTTCTGCTCAGAGGAGACAGTTTTCTCCAACTGATCCCAATTAATGTAATCAGTGCTTTGCAGTTTTCCCTATCTGTGTYGCTACCTTTGAGATCTTAAATCATCTTAACACGTGTTGCCATTCTTAATTACTTTCAGTGAGCCCACCACAAAGAAGGGATGTGTCATTCTCTTCTGTGATCAGCTGCATGGAATTATTAGAAAGAGACAAACTGGCCAGACTGAGCATTTAGTCAAGTTCTGACTCTGCCATTAATTTGCACAGTGTCCATTGCAAATCATTTCACTTTGCTCTGGGATGTTTTACTTATATAGAAAATGGAAATAGCAAACTGATCCCTATTGAAATCCTATTCCAGCCCCAAATAAGATAAAGCTTGGCTTTGCTTAGTTTTGCTTAGCTTGGTAAGTGTTTTTGAAAGTGGAAGCTTTATTATTTTGAAAAAAAATCCGTGTAAATCACACAAGGAAAATCTATTGTGTTGTTTAAATAAGTAAACTAAAGAGAGAAAAATAACTTTTCAACCATTGAGAGGCAAATTCTGTAGGCTCCTTTTTATAACCTGCAGAGCATTCTGACCTCAGAATGTGTTCCACCACTCTCTGTTTCCACGGGGGCACTGGACTGCTTCACTCCAGAAGTCCAGGTCCACCAGARGTCAAAGAGAACCTTTATTTTGAAGTTTAATTTGCAGTCCAAGAGCTCCTGCCCGAGCAAATGGGCACTTTATACCTTGCTTGCTAACTAGGAGGATAAATGACCAGCTTTCCAATTCCACCTCCTGCTACCACCGACGGTCACGCTTGACTCCCTCTGTTTCCAAGACCAGGGGGCTGGAGACATCTAATGGCAAGCGCCTGCATAGCAGAGCATCCTCCCCCACTGCAGCTGTCCTGTCCTGAAATTCCAACATTTAACTCTTACAGCACCTCAGGAACGTATGAGCCCAAGGCCAGTGAAACGACAATGGCTGTGTGGGCGTGAGACACCTGGGMAACCTTCTTGGAGGAAAAATAAGCGGTGCAGAGCAGTCAGAGTCACTCCTGTGTTTGGAAAGATCATGGAGCAGATCCTCCTGGGAATTATGCTAAGACACATAGAAGATAAGGAGGGGATTGGCGACAGCCAAGAGAATGATAATGTCTGATGAACGGCTTTCTCTGATGGGGTAACGGTGTTGGTGGCTGAGGGAAGAGGGGAAGAGAAACTGGTGTCATATACCTGGTCTTGGCTGAGGGACAGATGCCTCCTCAGTGAGTTCTCTGGTGACACAAGGCTGGGAGGAGGGGGCAGTAGCCCAGAGAGCCCTGCAGCCCTTAGGAAGGACCCCAACAAGATGGAGAGATGGAGAGACAGGGAGCTCCTCGAGTGGGGCCAGTGGAGGGTGACAAAGGTGATGGAGGGCCTGGAGCACCTCAGTGAGGAAAGGCTGAGGGAGCTGGGCCTGTTCAGCCTCGAGAGGAGACCCTGAGAGGGGCCCCCATCCCTGTGTGTCAGTGTGTGCAGGGAGGGCTCAGGGATGGACCAGGCTCTGCTCCCTGGGCCCAGCAATGGRACAGGAGGAATGGGCAGGAACTGATGGCCAGGGAGCTCCACCTGAACATGAGGAAGAATTTCTTTCCTGTGCAGAGACCGAGCACTGGAASTGATTGTCCAGAGAAGGTGTGGAGTGTCCCTCACTGGAGCTATTCCAGACCCATCTGGRCACAATCCTGTGCCGTGTGCTGTGGGATGRCCCTGGTTGGTTGGAYCAGAGGTKGGACCAGATGACCCATGAYGATCCCTTCCAACTGACCCATTCTGTGGTTCTGTGATTTCCAGGGATGCTGCAAGTTCAKCTCTTCTCTGGAGATGGTCCCTTGCTARCAGAGCTGGGACAGGTGTTGGAACAGGGCACTGCACAGACTGGGTCAGATTGAGACMATGGGCCTCTGCTGCAACATTCATCTTCCTAAGAGCAGAACAGTGAGATCCCCTGTGTTCCCCAAGGGTGCTGAGACTCACCACAGACACTGACAGGTGAGTTGTGAAGAATCTTGCTCAGCAAGATAAGAAACTATTCCCATCTGTCCCTTCCCCTCCCAGGTAAATCAGCACTGTTCAGTACACSTGGATGAGCAGTGGAGTTACAGCCCAGTGCCTTCTGACAACACAGACTCTGATCCTCTAAGGCTGCCCAGCAGCTTGCTGGCAAAGCTGTAGTGTGATTTTATCTTTTGCCATGATTCACCTTGGTGAGATATTATTTCTGATATCCACTTCTATGCTATCTCCAGAGAGCTCCATGGCTTGTCTAAGGCCCATTTGATTCAGTGGCTTTGTGCTGGCTTCACTGCACACTGAATCCTGCTTGGGCTCTGAGTGTGTCCTTTAATAGCTGCAGCTGTAAAAACATATTAGCTGCTTCTCTGTAGGCTTGATGTTTTTCTGTTTAAAAAAATAAAAAGAAGAAAGTGTATTTCAAGAGGAATGAAATTCCAGATCAAAGGAAATATTTTTCATTTCAAATTTAATTTGATATATAGTTATGACCTAAAAAAAAAAAAAAAAAAAGGGAATGTTGAAATTTTGACAAATCCAAACCATCTTGTTATTTTTTTGTGGAGTAGTCTTTGGTCCATGATGGCTCAATGGATAAAGTACAATTCCAGAGCATGGCACACTTGGTATATTACAGGCTTTGTCCTGCTTATTTAGGAATAAAAATTATAACCAGGATCTGGTCAGTCCCTGCCAGGTGCAGCTTCTGGCCACCAAGTGTTCCAGAGGGTTGTGCTCTCCTGTCCTGGCAGAGCTCTGGCACTCAGCAGAAAGAAACACATGAGCATCCATTATAACAGGTGGAAAAAAAACCCCAAAAAAACCCAACTTTGTAAGTCAGTAATGAAGACACTCATTGGCCCCAGTGCTGGAGATCTCAAACACCAACTGGGTTCCATGCCAGCCTCCTGTGGGCAGTGCTCATGAGGTTTGAATCAGGAGGGAAGTCAGACAAGTGGCTTTCTGCAGAGTGGATGATCAGAGCAAGGTGGAGAGACAAGAACAGCTTTTCTCAATAGTTTTATGAGCAGCATCTAAGCTAATGTCTAAGAGTTGTGATCCAGTATTTTGTTTCTAAGCTCCTCCATTCTTGTTCAAAACACCCTCAAATAATCTTTTGTTCTATAAAAAAAACCCACTAGGTCTTTTTTCTTCRATTTTTGAGCTCAATCTCTGCATCGAAAAAATAATGTTTATTTCAAGCCAAGTACCACATTTTCTTGCTAAGAGGAGTGTGCTGTGCTTCAATACCAAGCTGTCAAATTCCATGGGACACAGCCACCCTCTCCTTACCTCCTATTGATTTTGAAACTGGGAACTGCTGAATGAAACTGAGAGGCTGACTGGGTGTTATCTTGTGTCTTGGGGCAATCCAAGGGTAAAATGATCCAATGTGACAATATGTGAGAGCTCAGCATTCAGGGCATTGCCATTCCTGATGAACAGAGTGTCACCACACTGGCCTYGTGTCCAGCCAAGGAGAAGGCTGGCACTGTCTCTCAATACACACACAAACACCTAATCTGCAGCCTGCAGCAGACCTAATGCTCAGAAAGATTTCAGAAAGAATAGACAAAGCAGTGTCTGTGAAAAAGGAYAGATAATAGCTGATTGAACCAGGCTTCAGTGGAGGAGAAAGATGGCTAGCTGGGGGATGAAAAGAGGCTCTAACATTTTCTTGAGCTGGAGTCCTTTTGAWCTTATGCATGTCTTGAGATTTTGGGTTGCTTTCTTAATCTTAAAATGATTAGAGAGAAAAAAAAAAAACCCAAACCTTTTTAGAAACAGGCTGCCCCAGTCTGAATCCTACTTCCCACACCTGGACACAGGACAAAGATGTTATGGCTTTCAGGAAGCAGCACATTTGTCAGCATGCAGCCCCCAGCTGAACAAAGGGCTGGATTCATGKATGCAATATCAGCCATGGAAATGTTCCACCCCTGCCCCTCCCTGACTTCTTACTCAATCYGTGGAAACAAAAAATGAATTGTCATTGGATTTTGCAGCCTCTGAGGTTCCTCAGCAGATCAGTAACTCTTGGATGTGTTCTAAGAATCACAGAAGCCTAAGAATCACAGAATATTTTGAGCTGGGAGAGACTGGATCACGAGTCCGACTCTTGAGTGGGATTGAACACACAGTGGCCCCTCATTTGAATGAAACTGCMCAAGAATGGCAAGAATTTGATCTCAGATTATGAGTGACTTTTTCGGGTTTTTGTTTCTAATAAAAAGAAGCTGCTACCCAAGGGGAGATGGGAGGCAGCGTCTGCAGCAAGCAAAAGTAAGTGTGTAATGAATTAGTCAAATCTGACTTTGCTCCCTCACAGCAACACCAATTCAATTTTTCCCTCACCCTGGAGGCGTGGGGTACCCTTTTGACAGGGACTTGGTGTTCATGAATGCTGTTTGCTCTGCCTAACAGGACGTTTAAAAGCTCCAGAGCTGTGCTACTTTACTCAACATTGTCATATTCAGCAAAACATTTAAGCAGTCATTCAGCTTGAAGCACCTAAGTAGTCCCACTGTCAACCACAGGACTTCTCAAATGCTTAAATTTATGCATGTGTTGAAGTGTCTTGTTAAATGAGGGCTTCAAACCCTAACAGCCTGCTGAACCAGAGTGATTATTCCAGTCTTCACCCCCAGAGCCTTAGAAACACCCCTGGCACTCAATGTACAAAACTAATTTTAGTAAATTGGATAAAATTGTGTATGKACACTCTGTGGCCACTGGGAGTTGTGAGAAGTGATTGTGCTGGTGTCACCCTGCATGCCTGTTTTTGTGATTAGTCCTATCCACCCACAGGAKAGGCTCAGTGGCCTGTCCTGGAGGCTGGCACATCTCCAGCTTTGGGTGGGTTTCCCCCACAGCTGTCACACAGTGTGGTGCAGCCACCTGTGATAACTCTGGGGCAGACAGGACACCTTTGGTGCTGCCTTTCCCAACKTGTTTCACTGCACAGCCCTTTCAAAGGCTGATCATTTCCACTGKGCAGGAACACTGTCAGCCTGGCAGCAGAGAAGTTCTCAGGCACAGAGCTGTACCCTGCCTGTGTTATCCAAGAAAGAMTTTCCCATCTCTTGTGCACTGCTTGTAATTTAGCCTCCATAAACTGACTTGCCAGCACATTTGGATGGACAGAGAAAAGTGAGATGCTGACKTGTCTGCAGACTCCTTTCATCTGAYRTCAACACCCACTGTCAACACAGGGTGAGCAGAGGGGGAAACACTGTGGCAATTMCAAACTGAATTTCAATGTACCATCCTCCTGCCCTTCTGGCACTCTGACAAGAAATACTGCTCTGGTCATTCACATGCTGACACAAGGCAGCATTTTGAGGCTGGAGATGAAATAAAGTTTAGTATTAACCTTTTTGTTTTTGTTTTTGTTTTTTTTTTTATTGGAGGAGGGGAGAAACTGCTCCACCTACTTGACTCCAAACTTGAAATTAAAGCAGAGCTGTGAACAGCACAGGTGGCATCATGTATCATCATCTGTTTCCTCACATGTGAGAAGAGCTTTACAAAGGTGTTTATTCTCATTTTCCTTTGCTCCTTTCTTTAGATAGTTTTGGTGCCACATGGCTTGGTCCCTACTCTTGATGGAGCCTCCAGTGCCTTTCTCTGCAGGCTGCAGGAGCCTCTGGGGATGCTGAATCCATGGACATGCACAGCTGGCAGGGTAAAACTGGGAACAAAGGTGTTTGTGGACATGTCTTGAGACTCCTTGTCATCCAGCAAAAATAAACACTAGCTCCTACTTGTCCAATAAAAGYGCATAAACCCTCACCCTCCTATATGTGCTAGCCACGCTTTCATAATTGTCTCTAAAATTGAATTTAATAACAGCTAAAATTATTCAAAAGTTTCCTTGGCTGCAGAGTTTATGGAAAGAGCTACCTAAACATGATGGAAAAAAAATTATACCATCTAACCTCTGGGAGAAATAACACTTGGATTTGTTAATTTTGGACAACATCTAAATTCTTCTGCTGGCATGGTTTTAAACTATATCCCTATAATGCATCTCCTCATACTTTTACAGCAGCAATAAGAAAATTGGCTAAAAAATGGTAATGCCCCTTTTGGCTCACAAGGCATCTTTTGAGACTAATTTGTTTAGTTTAATGAAAAAAAATAAAGTTAGCATGGCCAYGTTCCAGTCCCAGTACCAATATCCTGTGTTGGGGTAAGAAACAAATCACGTTAGGAGCAGACAGAGTGTCCATGGCAGGGCAGAACCAGCAACTGCAACCTCACCAGCCCATGACTCTCCCCATTTTCTCCACATTTAGGGTAAAACAAGCATGCAAACAAGGCAGAGCCCAATCCTGAGGAGCTCCCCACGTGGCCTGATCTCCATGGCAGGTGTGCAGGCTGGTACCTGAGAGACCAGCACATCCACACGTGGCTGACCACAGAATCACAGAGTCACGGAATGACAGAACCATAGAACTGTGGGATCACAGAATCACAGAATCCCAGAATGGCCTGGGTTGGGAGGGACCTTAAAGACCCAGTTCTGACCCCCCTTGTCATACAGGCAGGGATGCCATTCACTCTGTCAGAGCCCCATCCAACACGACTGATCCCACCTCCTTAACTCTTACCCCACTGGGAAGCTGAGAGCTGAATAAAGACCCTTCTACAGAAGCTTGTAGCCACCAGAAAACAGCTGTAAGCCTAGAATATGAGGGGCTAAATTAACAGCTGAGTGGGAATTTCTTCAAAACGTTCTTCAAAACGTGACACAGGCAACAGAGAAAGTTAGAGGTGTTCAGACAAATGAAAACAAACACTTTTTTTTTCTCATGCATTGCATATTTACCAGATGTTTGACAGCTGGATTGACCATTTAAAGTCATCACATTTTGTCTGAAGTTGTGGTTTGATTGCAGTCTGTGCATAATAGCCACTTCCCAGGGGCCAATAAGAGTCAGTATTTCATGTAGGTGCTGCATGAAGAGYAATGTACCAGTGTATATTGTATATTGGTAATTTTGGGTTTCAGAAGGTATTTCTTGGTCTGATGACAGCAGCTTTCAGAGACAAGAATGATCTCTGCCCCTCAACTTGGGGTGCAGCTAAAATCCTGAGTGCTGTACTGATTTAATTACATTCAAAGAGAGGGAAARATTTTATTCAGACTTTCCTGAGACAGAAAAGGAGGGTGTAGTGGAAATTCTCTTATTATCTCAGCTGCAGGGGTTGTGACTGAGAGCACACTCTCATTTGCTGTCTATACAGCTGTAATTAAATCATTTCAGCTCTCAGACTTTGAGCCTTATCTCAAGTTGAGATAAAAATTTGCAGTGGAAGAGATGAGCAGGAGAGTTTACTTTCTTTCAGAGAATTCCATGGCAAAGCAGAACACAAGGCACTGCCAGCAGTGACCCAGCCACACCTCACACCCACAGCAGCACTACCCAGAGGGTTGTGGTGTGCCACCACACTCACCTGCTGGTTAATCAAGAAGAAGCACAGTCCCATCCGTGAGCAAAACTTGAAAAAAAGTGTGGAAAAGCTGAATTTAAGAGAACATTGAAATCTTTCCTGCTCAGTGCCCCGAAGAATATAAACTCATTTTAACTGGAAAGAGACATCCCAAAATGATAGAAAAACAGAGAGGTAGTTGGAGAAATTAAAAAAAAAATAAAAAGAAAGTGAAGATAAACTTCAGAGCAGGGCTTTGCTATTAGTGGATGCTTTGCTTAATTACATGTTTGGAGACAGAATCATTACAGCTGTGCCTTGCTGTGCTCCTGGCCAAAAACACAGCCAGGCTGCTGGGCAATGAGGTGAGATTTGGGCAGGACAGCAGTGAGTTTGAGAGGTTTYAGCAGCAGTTTGAGAAGTGGCTGTCTCCTGATTCAGCAGCACCTGGTGAAGCAGGCTCTGAGCATCCCAAAGAGCAGTGRCCTGCTCGAGGTTGGGTGTCAGAACAGATGGGTGCAGGCTCCTGGCCCCAAGCAATGAACCAGTGGTTCAGCTTCTGCCCCACCAGTGGGCTCAGCTTTGGGTGTGAGTACAGCTCTTTCCCAGCCTGTGAACCTCGGACACCTCCAGTTTCACACACTGGCAGGGTGCTGCAGCTCTGCTCCTTGGTGGATGTTCAAAGCTTGGGGACAGAACATRTTGTTGTTGCTGCCAGCATCCCCATAAAAGCACCAAACATGATGCCTCAGCATGTGAGAGAACAGAGAGCTGGTGATGCAGGTGTTCAGAGCAGGGGAGCATCCTCAGGGATACAGAGTTTGGCTCTGGCTCCATGGGCCAAAGACAAGTGGAATGATGAGAGGAATCAGCCTGGGAAAGGATCTGACTCAGAACAGTGACACATTTTACTCTGCTTGGGGCTAAGCAGTGCTAGGTAAATGTGTTGGGCCCTGTCACCCCATCCCAGGTACCTCTGTGACATCAGGCACCCCACAATCCTGCACCTGTCCTGTTACTGCYTTGCAACAAATACATCAATATACTTAGGCAGGCAAGGAGAAAAGCTCAGCACAATCTGAGGTAGTAACAGAGTAAATGCTCCCAGTATTAYTGCATCCTTCAAGCCCCTCTCAGGGAACTCCTCCCTGGGCATTCATGTTTATTGTAAATTGCTGGGGGCTGACTCTTTCCACACAAGGAGAAACATGAAGGACAAAGTACTACATAATGCATAAGATATAGGATATGGCAGGGTTATTAAACATACATGTATGGGAATAAAGAAAATATAGCCTCCAGGGKAAAGCCCTACCTGTCTATTTACAGTGCAGCATCTTAGCTGTAATATCTGGCCCCTTTAGAGCTGGTCATGCTTCTGAATTTTAGGTAGTGTTGGCCTGCAGCGTTTCAGATCCTGCTGTTCTTGAGCAAAACTCCGAGTCAGCTGCATGGCTTGGACTTGTTGGAGGCTGGGGGAAGAAAGCAAAAGTAGCACTCAGCACCTGCTAAAACACCAAACCCTCTCAGCTCTCCAGCCTGGCAGAGCTTAATATCTCATTTGTCAAAGTGACAGTCAATTCCCCATGATAGATCATATSATTATTAATTCTGTCTTCAGGAGATACACACAATTTGGAAGTTTTCTGAATCAAGGTAGTAAGATAATGCTTAAGGGAAAGAAACCCAAGCCWTCCCCCCTCTCCCAAATTTCCATTTCATTAAAATTTCAGAGGTAAACAACAAAAGTTGCAGCAAAAATATTCCTGTCACTGCAAAACCCYAAAGATTCCTCACTGCAGGTGAGACAATGGTCTGCTGTTCAGAGACCAAACACAAACTGACACAGACAGACACTAATTAAAAAATGATGCACCTGTATCCTCTGTAACCAGCTTGGCTTGTGTGTGTCGGAATTTTTACTGCAAATAGTTTAATTTTTCTCTTTGTACAAAAAGCTGCTGGCTCCTCAGAGGTTCAGCTTTCTGTCTGAGATTACCCAYGCTTAGAAGATAATTGATTTTAGGGAGTTCTCCAGAGAAATGTCACTCAGAAGACTCTCTCTTGGTTAACTCRTTTCAGCTAAGCCAAAAAGCACTACACTTCTCACTGTTATGGAAGTGGTCTAATGACCTGTTTGCAGCCTGGTTTCTGAAGGCTGTGTGAACTTTGGTAGAAGCTTGGCACAGGAAGAGTCATCTGCTGCAGTTTGGGAGGGGGTGGTGACAATTCAGAGACACGAAGAAATCCCCTGCTGTGCAGGTTCCTCTGAGGATCAATTCCTACCCTTTCTATGGCAAAAGCAGTCAAAAGAGATGGGGGAATGGGAAAAACCTCTTGCATGCAGAAGCTTTCACATGAACCCTGGCAAGGCTTGTGTTCTCCACCAAAGCTCTGGCAGACACAGAAGTATCAGTGGTGCAAATGCTCATGAAAAACAACCGTAGGCAAATCTCAAGGTTTTCTCTGAATGAGTGTCAGAATTTCCAGCACATCTAAGGACACTAAACAGCTGATGAGCTGGAAAAAACCACCCTAAGYACAGGGACCTTCCATGACTCTCCCAATAATAACATCTCACAAATAACCAAACACACAAACCTGTAAACTTCCATACTGGGAATTATCTCTCTTTGAGCTCTTCCTTAAAAGCATGGGATGTTGCTGTGAACTGGGCTGCATTAATGCATTCATTGATCAGACAGGACCTATCCCCTCAATGCTGCACTGCAGAATGTCTGTGCATCCTTGCCTGGGTTTCAGCAGCATCTTCATTTCAAGCAAATTTCATCATAATTTCATCTACATTTGCTTAAACCTGTGCAACAAAAGCTGTTTCCAGCCCATCTGCTCTGCTCTGGCAGCCTCTGCCACGTAAAATGGACACTCATCCAAGGTGCTGGAAGCAGAAGGAGGGGATCCCCTGGTCACACCTGCAACTGAGGACACTGGGGCAGAGGCACTGGGGAATTGGGATCACCAGACTCTAAGAGGCACCTGTGTCAGAGCCAAGGTTTTACACTCCTCACACATGCATATGTATTTTGCCTCATTATTGGCTTCAGCTGCACTTATTGTYACCAATTTGTGTCCTGATGCTACTTTTCCAGGCAGCCTCAGTGGGAGACACTTGTGTGCAGAGCAATATTTGCATTTCTGCAGCTCTTTATGGACATCCATATTGCTAATACACACATAAACAGGATTCCAATTCATATTTAAACAGTGCTTTTGCAGTCGAATGGCATCACAGCTGAGGGAATGGAAACGTTCTGATTYGTATCACTTATCTCAGTGGAGGTTRCTTCCTTCACACATTCTGACTTCTGCAGAGTCTCTGCAATAAGGCAGCTACATTCACATAGGATGAGACCTGAGGCATTTAACAACCAACCCCCCCTTCCTCCCCCAAAGCCTAATAAGCTTGCTCTGCCCACTGATCTTTACAGCCACTTGCCCCTCCATTTTTTCCAGACTACTGTGCTTCCTTTCTACTTCAGCTCTTTTCTTCCTTTCCATTTGCATATATTCAAGGCCCTAAAGAAAAACAGCTCTGCATTAAAAGGCTATTACAGAAATATATGCTATTTAAGTAACAATAGACCGTGTTTTCAGTTGGGAGGGGAAAAAAAACCCAACAGAATATTTTAGTTCCAAACAAGATTTAAAAGGATACCACATGATGTTCAGCATGCTCTGGCTCATGGAATTTGTCCTGCAGTTTGTTGAAGCTTCTGCTTTAGTCTGTTCATCATTTTTGCAGAACTAGGACTGTAACAAAGGTGTGTGTGTGTGTGTGTGTGTTCAGACATGCCACCTCTCTCTGTCCTAGGTTGCAATGTAAGGGGTGCCCAAAGTATGCATTCTATTACCATCTTCATGGGTTATTGGAGCCAGGTGGGGCAGTGTTTTCCCTGCCCCCTCTCTCCAGACCATCTGCTTTTAATGGCCCATCAATGCCCTGGTCAATGACTCACAGGTAACTCCCCTTGGGAGCCATCTCTGTTTAATGGGCAATCAAGGACCCATTTATGACTCATAAAATGATATCAGCCCATTGTGAGATRCTCTGCCCAGTGGGGAGGAGCCAAGCATTCCCACCTGGATATAATCTGGGGATTGGGAYAGCAMAATCCCTCACTGACTGGATTCCCAGAGGAYAGGAGCTGCCAGATCTTTCTAYRRGATCMCTGCTTCAACARGACTGCTTCATTYGGACTGCTACCASYACCCTAAYGAACAGGGTGTCAGGTTGTATTCTGACTCTGCCAAGGGTCTTTTTGTTTGTTCCTTTTACTATTATATTTATTTTATMGTTTTYSTWTTAAATTGTATTTCTGACTTAGTCTCTCACTGGTTTTGCTTTCAAACCAGTACACTCTCTTTACCTGAGGCTTTCCCAGGCACACAGCACCTGATGCTTCACAGCACTGCACCTCCACTGCAGTTTGCTGAGGCCCTAAAGCGGTGTCCCTTGCACTGGGCAGTGTTTCACACTGCCTTCAGCATGCTACAGCCCAGCTCAGCAGGACTCAGCCAGGCACAGTTCCAAAAGCTTTTCATCCCTAGAAGTCATAGCCATGTCAGGTGTGAGGTTTCTCCACTGCCTTTACAAGATAAAATCCCCAAAGCTTATGCATTTGCAAAAACTTACWGTACCAGAAAAAAGTCAGGGACCTAAGCAAACCCTTTGACCCTGAAGGTGCTTATGTGTATTCCTGAGGGTGTCTTATCTCTCCTGATGGGTTTAATGGCCAGGGCTGAGGCAGTCCTTGTCCCATCAGTGTGCTGTGGCCTTTGGCTGGCAGTCACCATCACTCAGAACTCGATGAGTGGGCTCCTGTCCTCTCCAAAGCTTCCTCAAGACACAGCCCTGCCAAGTGGATTAAACCAACCTAAACCCACATTCCCTCCCAAAGGGATGGCYCTGTCTTCCTCCAGTCCAGCTGTCATTTCCCAGTGCCTCCCCACCTTTRCTGTGGTCCCTGCAACCCACAGGGAATGGGAGCTGGATGCTGATGGAGCTGGAAGCAAAAGGAGAAAAAGAACTTCTTTCACCAGGCCAGCAAGGCACCCTGTCCCACTCTGTGGGTGGCAGGAGCTCATGGCTGGAGAAGTGGGCACTCCCATCAGTCCATCAGTCATTGGTCCAGCTGAACTGACAGCAAAGTCATATTTGAGTTTACAGCTCCAGTACTAATTTAAACTGCTGTTAATTTTTGGGTTGCCTTGGCATCCCGGGGCTGGCAGTGCCAGAGCAAGTTGCCAGTCCCTGTGCTAAGGGCACAAGATGCTCCACCAGAGAGAGAGAAGGGCTGAGGATGGCAGCAGTATCTGCACCTGCTGCAAATCCATCTTTTTGCTTTGTTCTTAGGTGGGGGGGCTATTGTTGATGGGATCAGCTCAGTGACACGAGATGTCAAAATTCAGCTTCACAAAGAGTTGCATCAGTGCAAACAGTGTGGAAACAAACTGTGAGGATCTGGGGAGARGGGAGTCCCTTGGGGCAGCCTCACAGAGGAGCCACAGCACCACGAGGGCCACCAGCAACAACACAGGGGCTCTGAAGTGGTTCAGGAGGGCAGAGGATTCCCTCTCTCGCCTGGGTGCACGAAAGTCGTGTTACCCATTCCCTTCAGGGTTCAATCTGGCTTTCAGGCAGGAGCCTTTCCTGTGCTTAGGCCCTGTGAAGGAGCAGGATATGTGAAAAATCCTTCTGTTTTCCCCAGTATACATTTTTTTGACAGTGAGTTAAGAGGTGCCTGTTTTAGAGGTGTAAAAACGAGAGGCAAAGGACAATAAACTATTGCTTCCACCCCTGCCTTTCAGGAGGCAGTAGACAAATCAAACAGTTTTTGAATGGAGGACAAAAGCTTCTCCTAAAAGAAGTGTGCAGGGTTGTGACTCTTTGGTGTTATTCTCATGAGGGAAAGAAGAAACTCTAAAAGCTCAGTGACATATTTACTGGTTTTGTGTATGGAATAATAGAAACACCYAATTTCTTCACCTTTATCCAGGGATTTCCATAGCCCATTTTTACTGGGTATCCAGGRCAGACTCATGGATAACCATGCTTCCTCATTCCACCAGGAAGCTCATTCAGACTGGAACTTGGACTATTGGTTTTTAATTTTAATGCAGTTTTTCATTTTGATAGCTCTTCCACCTGACATGGAATTGCCACGCTGCAAATTGAATACAATAAAATTGCTAATCAGCCCATTAGAATATGGTGGTGGTATAACATCTATTAGTTGTTGAATAATGTCTTCCTCTAATGTATTTTGAATTAAGTCTGCATAATAACAAAATTAATTTAGATAAGTGTGCCTACCCATAAATACAGCGTGCACAYGCACATACAGCCTTCTCTTGGAAATCTGTACAACTTTTTAACACAGTGACAATCCCATACATATACCAGGGAAAGAAAGTGTCTTCAAGGAGTGAAACAAGCAATTAAATACAAAGAAATTACCCATGAAGCAAGACAGGCTACAGCAGTTTGCTCTGATCAGGTGTCTTTCATGGGAACACAAGAACTATTACAGGCTCCAAACTCACATCACAGTGAATTTCTCTGACTTCAATTGCTTCTTATCCCAGAAATACCTCCCACATTTTACTTCTTCAACAGTTAAACCAAACTATTCTCCTGCATTGTCATTTTCTTATCCTATTTTCTCTTGCTTTTCCCAAGCTCTTGCCTGACAGTTTCTAAGGTTCTTAATTCTGATGCGTGCAGGCTACARATTTTTTCAGCACCCAAAGAAGAGCCCTTAGCCAGTTTCTTTTAAGGACTTRTTTAATTTCTGTACTCAAGTGGAAGTCTTCCATTGCTCTACTTGCAAAGACCCAAAATGTAAACTTTKTTCCCCTGGCTTCCCCTCCCTGGGGACAGATAATTTCCTACACTGGCAATTTCCCTTGTCAGCATCCTCTAGTGCTACATCCTGAGTGGTTGAAAGCTGCCAAGCCTTTGTCTGAAGCTTAAAATAGAAAGTAGCAGTGAATCCAAAATGTCTCTTATTTGTCTAATAAAAGATCCTAGTCATTATAAAATAAGAATTGTTGAGGTTGTTATGGGGATATTTYTCCCTACCCATAAACACATGTTTTTATGYTCAGCAGAATCAATCTTTATGGTAATCTAAAAGAAATAYAGTGGTCATATTGTGAAGTCYTGTAATTTGGATGAGTTGGTTTTCTTACAGGAATCMKGATTTTWAAAAGGTCAAAGTCCAGACTTATCYAATAATGTGCAATGAGAATATAATRTTATAGAACTTCCTTACAAAATGGTCCAGCCTGCTATGAGCAGAACTGTGGTCAGAATCTTACTGGCAGTTYGATATTCTTATGTGGGAAAGGATAGTCCAGGAGGATTTGTAACCATAACCATTTGAGAAAACTATCACTGGGCTTCTCTACATCCTTCTGCATCTAAATATTTCCAGGGATCAGGTTCTCAGTGCACCTACATCTCCTACAAACTTGCATCTGTGTCACTTAGGGGATGGGTTTCAGAGTAAGCTACTTGCAAGAAACGTTAGGACTCCACAATACACAGGTAAGAAAAGGAACAATACAGCTGAAATGGGCAAAGATGATTCAGTTCARTCTGAGGAGAATTGCTTTGTATTCCCAGTCAGTTCAACAATCCTTTCATCTTTCAAGGAAATTATAACTATGATACAYTGGGACAAAGTTAGCAACTTCTCTTTTTTTCTAAGTCCTATTATTGGTGCTTGTCACAGCCATTCAAGGACCTCCTGGGAACCAAAATGGACAATTGCATCCTCTTCTCTCTGCCAGCGAGAGGCTGGGTATCATTAACAATGCTTAAATTAATAGTGAATTTTGGAGGGAGTAAATGTTCCCCTGCAGGAAACCACGGATGAAGAGACAGGATGTGCATTTCAGTTCAAAGCCCTGCCTATGAGTGCAGGTCTGTGACATTCTCCTGTTCAAAATTAGACATTCATGAGTTCACTGCAGCAAGGTGCACATTATTGTTTTGGTCTATGGAATCAATAGCTACWAGGGAGGGGGTGGAAGGTGGCTTTTTGAAAGAGGGAGTGTTTTTCACAATGGAAGGAAATCGATAATGTGTAATAAGTGGCTGTAGGTGGTTCCCCGCCCTTGCTCCTTTTTGTGCAATATAGGTCTCAGGGCTCTGAAAGGAACTGGAACACAGAGTGAGGTCTTTATCAAACTTTGTAATTCTGTGGATAACAGCATCCAAATTTTGCCATATTATGTGAGCAGAGGAGATGTAGAAGCAAAATAGCTTGAGCTTAGTCTAGGTGAGGTTAAAGTGGGGCTGGTAAGCAGAGGGGGAGCCTGGCTTGTGGCCAGATGCAGCCCACCAAACTTTTGTGAGCAGGCAGACAGAGGGATTTCATATCTGTGGCTGAAAGCCAGCAGATCTTGGAGGCTGCAGGGATTCTGCTGGCAGCAGCAAAGGGGCTACCCTGAGTGTCCTGGCAGTCCAGGTATGGAGCAACATTCTGATTGAAGCTGAATGCAGCCTGTAGACCTGGAGTTACCAGAGCTCAGAGCATCCCGTAGCAGTGCATTCCTGCTCCTCACTGCTCCTCTGTATTGTCCAGGGTACATGGAGAAACCACAGCAGGGCTTGCCTCGTGGGTGCTACTCCACCGAGGCTGAAGGGACTCAGAGCAGGGGATGGAAAGAATGGGAGGCAAACAGCCTGACACTTTTCTCAGGGAACTGGGGGGATTGAATCATGCAGGGGCTGGGTATCTTGTGGTCAGAGCTTTTCCTGCAAGATGCAGCACAGTTGAGACCAAGGCAATGCTCACCCCAGGCTGAACTCTGATCCAGAGAAAACACAGAAAATGTCTGAATGTATGCTGTTGTCAGTAAGTCAGCTAGACACAGAGGTTCTTACTGCACTGCAAATTACTTTTTTTAGTGCCAGGCTCCATCTACTAAAGAAACAAAACCCTGGAATCACTGGTGTTGGGGCAAATGCCAGGATTATCCCTGTACCTCTCAGAGAGGTCCAGTCTGGGCTAGGATGGTGGCCTGGGAGACAACCCACCACTTCTCTGAGACTGAAGGAAGCAGCAGCAACATTTCAAGCCTTATCTCTCCTAAGGCTGGTCAAAGTTGCTGTATTATTCTAAAGTGGGCCACATGGGTTTAAYGCACAACTTTGTGATTTGGAGACCAGGTAACTGCAGCACAGCCTGTGGTAAGATAGGTAAAGATAGTGTGGGGGAACAAAGAGAGTTGGTACTAAACTAACACAGCATTGCAGCTGTGTTAATTACACTAGAGTGGGGACAGCCTTGCTCTCCCAGCTATGGGGGTGATAAAGAGTGAGCTGGCTGGGATGGGCTCAGTTGCAGCTCAGTTGGAGTTGCAGTTGGATTCTGCTGCTTTGCTGTGAAGGCCCAGGGACAGGAGGTGGTGCAAGGGACAGATAAGGTAAGGCCTTGTGACAGGGACCAACAGGGACAGGTGGCTGGGCCAGGGACAGGATGGAGTGAGCTGGTGCTGTGAGGAGGAAGAGAGAAGCAGGAGAACTGACTGGCTGCTGGCATAAATGGGCAGGCCCTGAGAGCTGCTTGGAGATGCCATTAGGAAGCAAGATGGAGACTTTTAAATAACAAGGTGTTGGTGTGTGAAGCCTTCTGATAAGTATGAAAGATTGATAGATGATGAAGTCCTGATACTTGGACCCCCTAGAAATTTTTAATGAAGTACTTCAACTGCAGTGACTGTGTTGACTACCACACAGCCTGCCTGCTCTCCAGATCATAACCTGGGATGAAGAAACAATGAGCTGATCTACTCCACTGTCTGCCCACTGTAACTTCCTTCCTTCATAAATCACAGAATCACAGAATGGTTTGGGTTGGAAGGGAGCTTAGAGATCACCCATTTCCAGCCCCCTGCCAAGGGAAGGGWCACCTTCCACTATCCCAGGTTGCTCAGAGTCCCTTCCAACCTGGYCCTGAACACTGCCAGGGATGGGGCATCCACAGCTCCTCTGGGAAACCTGTGCCACCCTTTCCACCCCCACAGTAAAAAATGTCTTCCTAATGCCTCCTCTAAGCCTCCCCTCCTTCAGTGTTACCAAAACTGGTGAAATCCTGGCAAATTTTGTCAGATTCTTGTTTAAGTTACTTTGAGCAAATACCTGGATAAATCTGCTTGTCAGGTTTCAGAGCTTGCAATGGCAATAATCCATCCAGTCTGTGAGCAGCAACAAAACCCTTCCTACCCAGACCCACTCAGTGGCACCAGCAGGAAGCAACTTGTATTAAACCAGTGCTTTTATAGCTCCTCTTCGTTAACTTTTACTAACATCCTGWCCCACTCAGGATTCACCTCTTTCCAGTGGTATTTACATACTTTAGGATTGTGTTATATGATATATATTCTTTCCCCCTCCTAGCTGTTGCTTTGTTGAAATATAAATTTTTCTCTTGTATTCTAAGTCAGTTCCTCCACTTCCAGATGAACTGAGCTCAATTGGAGTGACCTCCTCCCTCCAGGGAGATATCTGATGTTAATGGGCCATTTAAGGCTCACTGCATGACTGATCAAATTACATCACCCCACTGTGAGATGCTCCACCCAGTGGGACCAGCCAAGCATTCCCACCTGGATAAAACCTGGGACTCAGAACACTAGCACAGCTGGTTTTTCCACTGGATTCCAGAGGAAGTCTGGAGCCATCTCATCACCACTGGACCCTTGGAAAGAAACAATACCCTTCTACAGGATGATCTCTTTTTCAACAGAACCACATCTGTCACTCCAGGAGGACTTCACTGGACTGCTACCAACACCCTGACCATCAGGGTGTCAGGTCATACTCTGACTCTGTCAGTGGTTTTTATTTTTTGTTTTTTGTTTGTGCTTTGTACTACTGCATTTTTAATATTCCAATAACAGTAAAGAACTGTTATTCCTATTCCCATATATTTTGCCTGAAAACCCCTTAATTTCAATTTTATAATGATTCAAAGGGAGGGGGTTTGCATTCTCCATTGCAAGGGAGGCTCTGGCTTTTCCCTGGCAGACACCTGTCTTTCCAAATCAAGACAAACAGRCAAGAAATAATCCTCTTCTAAAACAGGTCAAATAATCATATGTSATCAGGGTGCTTCTAACTACATTTAGAATTTGTCCCTTGATGGGCAACATTTTAATTGTGATTTAGGTAATAAAATAATACATGCCTGAAAACTTATGGCCAACTCACACATAATTAATGGTCCTAAATTAACCCTGGATGATAAGGTAAAGCCTAATCTTAGATAGAAAATACTCTACTGGATGTTGTTCACATGCCTGTTTTGGAGTTCTGAACCGATGGTTCAATTTGGCAAAATAACTGGCAGGGTGACGTTAATGTAACCCGCAGGATAAACAATAAAGGGAACAATGCTGGAGTGATTTTTTTTTTTCAAGCAATGCTATGAAATGGAGGTTCATTATGCAGGACTAGGCATGAGGAACCTGATGTAAAGACAGTGCTTGTGCACTGATGATCTGAACTTTTACATAGTGACCTATAAAAATAAATAAAAGGATTTAACAAATGAAACAAATTTTGATCTGTTAAACTCTTAAGACTACTTAGAGCAATTTGAAAAGTCTTAAAACTTTTAGAGCAATTTGTTGGAGAAAAATTCTGAAAGGGAAGAGAAGAGAAAGAAAAAGAAAAGACAAGACTGTGCTGGTCAGAAAATCCAGTGCAAATCATAAACTGCAAAGGCACAGAGCTCCAGAATTCAACCACTCTGCCCCAAACAACACAAGATTAATCTAACTTCTAAACATCTCCAAGGCATTTATCACTGCTGTATCATGCACATAGATTYTGGGATACAGTGGGATATGTCCAGAAGAATTGATTGATTTCCTGTTCAGCTGCTGTGCTATCCTTTGGCTTCCCCATTACATCTAAAATAATGGAAGTTACTCTGTGATCACAAGCAAATAGTTCACACCTGTGGTGTCCTAATGTGACTTCAATGCCAGCATTCAGGTAAGAGTTACTTGGRTTTAGATTTACTTTATTTTTCAGCTCCTCAAACATTTCCCAGGAGAAAAACCTCTGGCTACACTGCTGCTCCTAAACACCAGATTTGGGCATCAGCAACCCCCAAAATAAAAATGAGCTGTGGAGACACAAGTGTTCTGTTTCAAAGATGTCCATGTGAATCTGTCACTGTTGTTATCCTGGGGAATGGGAAGCTGTTGGGGAGTTTTGATRTTCAGTGGGGAGACACAGAGAAGACAAGGGTGGGACTGCTTTAGCCTGGCCTGTTTTTTTCTTCTATTTCRTGCCTAAAGGGAGTATAAATATCCCCATACCACCCAGGAACCAGCAGATTCTGCACATTTCAGCTGCCTCAAACCCTACTATGTCCTCCAGCAGCCTGTCTCTGGGTCTAAGCAAATGCAGTGTCCAAATGCTGAAAGATATGGAAGTTRCTCCCCACAATGGACTGGTAACCTGCAGATACAAGGAGACAAGGGTAAATCTGTGCTTTAGAAGGAGGGTGCCCAACTGGCACTCTAGTAGTGGTGTTTCTTCAAAAATGAAGCAAGCAGTGAGAATCAGAATGGTTCTGAAGTGCAAAGTCTATAATAAAAATTGTCATTTATTAATAGTGCTTCTGGGAACTCCCTGGGAACCTCATCTGCCAGCAGTGATATCTGCATGTCAAACTAACTCCCTCTTTTTATTCTGTGGGAAAAAAAAAAAAAAGAAAAAGCTGCATTAATGTTCTTGCTGCTGTGATCCCCTCCCAGGCTGCTCTGATGCATCCCTCCTTTTGGGATAAATCCCTTCCCAGGCCATCTGTCCTTACACTCCAGCTCCTCCCCAGCCCCTCCCTTACCCACTGCTTCCCACACACAGCCAGAGCCAGAGGCTCCTTAGTACCTTTCCCAAGTCTGCTGTGATAAACTCTGTGTGGAAGGGGATTTTGGAGGTCACTGGTGTCCCAGAGTGCCCAAATGATGTGGCTGAGGTTGTGAGAGACACTGATGGAGAGTGCCAGCATCATCTTGCTGGTGACAGGCCAGCTGGGTGTCCAGTACCCTCTGTGCTTGAGGGTTTTTACTGGACAGCTTCTTCCAGGTGCTCTGATCCAGATGCTGGTTCTGGAGGCATTTTCCCAAATAAAGTTTCACACTTGTCTCTCTGCAGATATGAACTGGTAATCTGGGATGATCCCACAGCTCATGGGCAGTGCAGGGGGAAAGGAACTTCCATCAGAGCAGGACAATGTGGAAAAGGAGTGGAACTCTTAGAAAGCAGGCTCAAGGCAGCTCCCAGCACAATGGATGTAAGTAAGGGATAGAAGGGAAGGATTCCTGCTCCTGGAGAACAGTGGTAACAGCAAATACTGCTCAAGTCAGGGTGGCAGGATCCTGTGGGTGAGGGGCACAATGCAAATGAAAGTGTTTGATCTGGTTTCCTTTCAGAGTGCAGGTGTTTGTAAAACCTGCCTCCTCTCAGGCTGTGTTYGGCCAGGTGTCCTGCAGGGAGCCCGCCCTGTGTCACACACCCTGCACTGGCAGGAGGTGGCCAGGCAGGCAGCACAGTCACCAATTCATGGCAGGCAGCAATATTTAAAGTACTCATTATGTGGATCAACATAAAACAAAACTCTGGTTAAAATTAAAAGCAAAGCCACTAAAGCTGATGCTATTCCAAGCTATTTGTTATAGCTGATGATCAGATCCAGCCAACAGCACTTGGCTGGATGAGGGCTGGTGTGGGTTTGTGTCTTCTGGAGACAAAGCTTACCTGACTTCAAATGCTCTGAGAACACATTAACACAACTGGAATTAAGACTGGCTCACTTTGCTCCCATKACAGTTCCAAACCCACACGTTCACACCACACCTCTCCCAGCCACAAAGCCTGGGCTGCCTGTGGTGCAACCCCTCACACAAATTCAGAGCAGCAGCAGCTGGCAGCTCTGTCTGCTCTGTGAGTGCAGCATCCTGGCTGGCACCTCATGACCCCAGCCTTGGTTCCAAGAGGTGGGAAATGGCCCTGAGCTGGCCACAGCTGTACTCACATGGATGCCTGAGTGCAACTGCAAGATTCAAAGTAAGGGCAGAAGGAGAATTTATACCAAGAACCCCTCCAGAATACTCAAGTGCTAAGGTGGACATCTATTCCCAATAGCTTTTGAACAATTTGGTAGGGTACAGAAGGCTTTAGGACTGTGTATGCCAAGGGGCAGTCCTGACTGAAGGAAAGTCTGCACTATGAATCCACATAGGACAGCACCCTCAAAACAAAACTGCCCTGAGTGGCCAAATCAGCACAGCTTAAGAAATATTTGACACCTAAAAGAGAGGGGTTTTGCCCCTTAACTACTGTGATACAAACATGCATTCTCTCCTGCTTCACTGCAAATCACATTTGCTTGAAATACTTTCAGACTGTACCTTGCATTTGCAATGGCCTAGAAGTACATACATCACCATTTGCCATGTCTCTTAAGGGAAAAACCTGCTCCAATGTGATTTCCAAGAGAACAAGTCTGTACAACTGCAGATGTGAAACTGGCAAAGAAAACTGCCGTTGGATTTTTTTGAACCTTTGTATCTGTCTGCCTGTATCCTTCATTTGACCTCCCACTCTCCCTTCCCCTGAGCTCTMCATTTTTTAATCCTAACAAGGTCACACTTTTGCTTGGTGGCTTCAGATCCAGCACTCTCCCTGCCAACCTCCAGCCAGCTAATTGTTCCACTCCTTAATGTTCCCAAGGTCTCAGGATGTGTCACCTCCTCGCTGACCTCCAGGGCACTTTCAATCTCTTCTAAGTTGAAGCTTGCAGCCATCTCTGTCTAAAACCTCCTCCTCGGCTGTGCTGCAGTGGCATCAGAAGGAGCCAGGGAGGATCAAGGCCCCACTGTGCTCAGATCTGCATAAACACCCCGTGAGAGACAGCTCCTGCCCTCCCGAGGTGATGGGCTGAAAGGGAAAGCAGGCAGAGGGAAAGGGAGTGGGGGACATGGAAGCAGAGTATTCATGGTGATTCGAGTCACATGCCTTGTTAGTCCCTCTCTGTTTTTAAATTTTTATCCTCCTCTCCAAACGAAAATAAGATGTTGGCTTGTTTTTGGGAGTGTTGGAAATTACTATTTGCAAAAGTGATCATCTGTTCTCAGTCACCTTGGTGCTGTGCCAGTGCTGCTCTGGGCTGTGCTTCCCGAGGAGGTCCTGTGGCTCTGCAGGAAGCACCAGGAGATGAAGTGAAACCCCTTGGTTGCCCTCCTTCCCCATCAGAGCTGGCTGGCAGTGAGCCCACCCACGGCAAGCTGAATGCAGGGGGCACAATGTGCCCTGTCAGCCCAGGGCTGCAGAGGAAGGAAGGAAGGACCCTCACCCCCTGTTACCACCCAAAAGGGAGGGAGCGTCCCTGACAGGTCACGGCACACAGACCTGCCAGGGGACAAAGAAAGTTCTGAGAACTGCAAAAATTGCCCTGAAGCAGGGGACGACAACTTTTCAGTCTAACTGTAAGCAGAATAATTTCTTCTCCATTTTCTCAGGCAGTGGAAGTGTACCAGCACTACAGAACTGCAAGGACCAAGGACAGCCTGTCCTATCCTGATGCAAGAAAGTCCTGCCTTTAAAGCRGGGCTTCAGAATGGTGTGTGAGAGTTTGATTTGCATCCAGAGTGGAAACATGCTTRCCAGCCATCAGGCTGATGTGATTTGAAGCAGCTGAGATATTAAATGCACTAAACCAGAATGTATAATAGCCATGCTGGCAGACCTTTAATTATTGTCATGCTTGTGGGCACTGATATCATTCAAATTAAAAGCTTTCCCCACTACTTGCATTTTTTTTAATATGTTGATGTACTCTGCACTGATGGATTGTCCTCTCTTGTCCTTCTCTCACAAAATGCTTGGAACAATTTGCTTCAGTGCAGAAATAAAAATTATTGGCACTCGCTTGCCATATTTTTGGAGCTGTTTTTGTTTTGTTTTAAAGCACAGACCCACTAGCTATGAAAACATTTTGGTGAGTYTGGAGGGGTAGTGTTGATTCCTCAGTCACCAATTCTGTCTCARAAAGAGCAGAAATGCTCAATATTAACAGCAGGACTGAAGCACTGGTACARCCTTCCCTAGAGCAGTGCCTTTGACAGTGCTGGCTGACGACACAGCAGAGTTTCCTTGCTGCACAAATGTTCTAATTTTCCTCTTTCAGCTGGTCCAGAGACAGATATTTTTGGCTGGCCCCTGCTCAGATACAGCAGCAGAAAGCTTGAGCAGTTCTGAAGTTGAATCCACTCCTCTGTTCACACCACTGTCACTGATTCCAGAACTTGTCTAGTGCTGTGATAAGGCTGCTCCCTCACCCAGTGTAATTCTGGAACAAGTGGAACAGTTTTAAGCAGAATGAGCACAGTGCCAGCACAAAATACTTATCAGGAAAGTTGCTCACAGCCTTTCCTGAGATGGAATACCCATGAAAGATAGACAGATGAATATTCTTGTTTATTCCCCCTGATGACAGGCATAGCAAATATCTCCATCCCATGGAGGCTCATTTGCAGGAGATGCAGCACTCATGTCTTCCACACTGCATCCAAATTGCACTGATTTGCCACAGCTGACCCAAAATTACACTGATTTCCCATAGCTGACCCAAAACTACTTTGAACTTTTGCAGCACTTTTGCAGCTCCATTTGCTGCACATGTTATGCAGCTTGTTTTATCTTTGGGACACTGGTGGGGCACAATTACAAAGGGATGGGGACAAACCAGGACAGTGCTTGCCCTTCCCTCACCTCTCCCCAGCTGTGAGCCTCAGCCTCTGCAGACCCCAGAGCAACACCACGGCTCCAAGGGGAAGTTCATGCCTTAAAGCCCATTTAATCCACGGGAGACTTGGTCTAATTGCCTGCATGCAGGACCAGGGGCCAGAAAACCCCTGTGTTTAKAAAGCTGACTGCAGCACTAAATCTTTCACCAGCCCTGAGCAATTCACTTCACCTTTCTGCCTTAGTTTCCCCRTGTGTAAAAGTGAGATAATGTTTACTTTCCTTCCAGGGATATTGCRAGGATTAATTAGTTAACTGAGYTTGTTAGAAAGGTGAAAAGCATTTYACACAYGGTAAGCATTGTTTCTTTGGGACAAAAAAAATTCCCCTTCTTCTACTTTGCACAAGTGATTTTAGAAGCTCAAAACCAAAGATGAAACCAAAGCTGAGGATATTGGCTAGCTCAAAACCAGGGGGATGTGTGAATGGTGAGGAAGGGAGATCACCATAAGAGGGAAAGGTTTGCAAACACAAACCCTTTCAACCCTTTGGCAGCTAGATGAGGTGAAAATGAGCAGCATGTAGTGGTCAAACAGGATCTTTCCTTGGTTACTGGCTCAAGCCCAGCTGTCCTGAGTGGTGGCCACTGAATCCAGTCAATCTGGCATCACTTATAGCACGGACCTTACTGGTGCCAGTGGAAAATACAACTATCCCAGTTGGATTTATAGAAGAATGAACAAATTCAGCGCTGCCTCAGGTGGTTTTGAGAGAGACCAACAAAAGGAAAGGGACTTTGCTCTTTCCCTGCTCAGGCCAGATCCAATCTTTTGCACTAARGGCARGATCACACAKCTATTWCCCCTGCTTTTCACCAGCATTGTTTTAGATTAAAATCAAAAGTAAATGCCCAGTGCACAAAAGGAGCTGCTGTCACAGAGAAGATGAGAATCTGCTCAGGAGATCAGGATGAGCAGCAGCACTGACTCCTGTCAGGAAAAAAAAAAAAAAAAGAAAGAAAAAGGAGAGGAGGAAGTAAATGAGAAGCGTCTGCTCTCCTAAAGTGTCATTTAAAGAGGTAAACTTAGCAGGACAAAGCCAATGACCCTAGTTACCCTTGGAAGTGCTGTYCTGGAACTTCTTAAGGTGCTGTAGCTGATTTGTCATAAATGCAGCATTAGCAGAGCAYCTACAGCAACAACCAGCCAGTCTCYTCTGGGTGTAGTSAAGTGTGGGAGGTGTTGCTACCCTCAGGCATCACCCACCTTCCCCACTGCAGCGAGGTCTTTCCAGCTGTGCTGRAGGAGCAGCTCTTGTGAGCACTTTCTAACCCACAGCAGGAAAGGTCAGGCACAGCTAGGCTGAGTTTCTTTGCCCAAAGTAAATCAGGGGAAGTTTATGAAAGCTGTTTTCCTGCCAAACCTGTSAAGAAGGGGTTTAAAGTCTACCAGCAAGGTGCTAAAGAGTACTTGGATCCTAAAGGTGGTGTCTGCTTACAGCTGAGTGATGTGAGAGCAAGCAAAGGTGAGGCTGAACCATCAACAGCTGGAAAAAGAGGAGATGCTTCTACTGTTCTCTGAGTGGCCCAGCTCCTTGCACAGTTCTCACTCGGTGTCCTCACGTTTGCCCCACTCCTGTCCTCTCCTGTATTTGTGCCCCTGTGCTGAGATGTACCTGCACCCAGGCTGGCACAGATGTTTTGGCTCTAAATGCCAGGTCCTGTATCTTCTTATCACAGTGTGAGTCAGGAGTAATCCTGAAGGAGATTCACAAGGGCAAAACCAGTGAAAAATTAGTGGAATCAGAAGGAGGTCCAGTTTATAGAGGCTGCAACTTGGCTCTCTTTTGAATGAAGGCTAATTCAATCAAAAGTAAGAAGCTTTCAGACTTCAGGACTTCTAAGAAAGATTTTTTTCAGATATAAAGAACTGATCATTCCTGKCTGTCACAGGGAGTGCAGATGATGAAAGCAATGGGTTGGCTCCAGCTGAGGACATGGCCAAGTGGAATTAACATTGTTCTGAAGAACCCTGCACTGAGTTTCCAGGCCACATGACAGGTCTTGGTGTAACCTTCCAGGGAAAGTGTGAGGCTGAGATATGGTCCATATTCACAGCTTGGAAGGGCAGCCTGGAACTGGCTGTGAAGCATCTGCAGGATGTTCTCTCCATTCCAGAGYAGCCCAACAACCATAAGTCTGTATGGTCTCCTGTCTCACTGATATTAGTAAAACAGTTCTTATTATTACTTAGCATGACAGAAGAGGTAGAGGTTATGAAAAAAAARAATATRTWTTTTATTTAGACACTGCTGGATCCTGAAGTCAATATTGCTGTTTACAGAGTTGCTGCTTCTGTTTGAAGGACCCTGCACTTCTCCCTCTTTATCACATTTGCAATTAGTTTTCCATACACATCTGCTCCTGACCTTAAAATCATTTCCTCTTCACCCCCAAAGGAAAATGATTTTGAAAAGAAATTGCTTCCAGAATCACAGTTCTYTTCTCATCCTTCAGTGTCTTTCCCAGCAGCCTCATACATCCCAGYTTACTCCAGAAAGAATCTGTGCCTGCAGAACATCACATTTTGTGGCCAGGATTTTGGAGACAGCAAATGTGACCAAAACTTTAAGCACTGAGCCCTTATTTAGGCACTTAATTTATTTATTTAGTGCCCCTTCCTCAGCACTGTCAGCATAGTTGTAGCTCCAGCTGACTTCTTTCATTCCTGCTTCTATTTTCACCCCAAATCCCAGTGTAACCACGATGTTTTGATACAATCACAAATCTACAAGACACACTGCCTGCACTGGTAGACTCGGATCTGTGTTTCTGGTGGTGCTTCTGTGGAAAGGCTGAAGGGCAGAAAAGTGAATATCCCTGGATCTCATGGCCATTTAACACAAGCAGAAAGCCAGAGCCTATTCCAAATATTTCCCTGGCATTGAATAATTTGCTCTGCTCCCTCCAGAGACATTTTCTCCAGTCTGTGTGCTAATTACATTCCACWGAAACTCTCAGAAATGGGCTGTAAAGGGACTCATGTCGTGCACAGGGCTCTTGCTGGTGCACAGAATCATTTGGCCAAGGAACAGCTGGGTCCTGCTTGGTCCCAGGGTRGGTAGTTGAGCTTTCAGTCGTGTTTGCTGGATTTTTCTTCACCCTGGTTTGTTCAGCACCTGTCCTGGTGTCTGGGTGCCCTCAGAGSCTGCAGGAAARCCCCTCCAACCCCACCAGTGCCCTCTGAGGACACCAGAATTGCTGGAGGAGTGACAAGGATGCAGCCAAGAGGGAGCCCCTCAGTAAAGGCAGGGAAAGAGAGGGCTCAGGAAAAAAAGGGTGGGAAGGTGGAAATTAGAGATTTCAGTGATCTAAAGGAAAGAGAAACTACAAAACACTGACAGTGGAAGACACACTGGGCTACAGAAATTCATCCCTGATGCAACTTTTATTCCACTCAGTCACCCAAGAGCTGTATTTGGCCCTCCTGGCAGAAATTGTTTGATTTAGCCAGTARCATTAATTGGAAAAAGTGAGCAGTGTTGCTTTAATTGCACAAAAGAGAGTAAGGACAGATCCCATCTCAAATTCCAGAGTAAGGCTTTTTTTTTTTTTTTTTTAAGGAAGGGGGGGGATAAATATTAATACCAAGGCTGTGTTGATGAGCTTTAGGGGGGTTGCTAAGCAACACAGCCCTTTGTCTATAGCCCAGATGATGCTCTGGAGGAGACTGTGTAGGAATAAAATTCATATGGCTTCTATAGAACCATCCTTTCGTAGCTTTTGAAAAATAAACAGAAACCAAAATCTGTCTTCCTGACTTTTTTTTTTCCCCCTTTCTCATGAAAGACTTGGTGCTGAAAATCTGAGGATCTGAGAGCACGTGTTTGGAGGGTGTTGTGAGCAAAGTTGGGGCTAGGAACACATGTTTTTAACCCAACAGCAATATCCCCCCCAGTGTGTCCCTAAATAGCCTGGGGGTTTTAAAACTCTCCAATTCTGTGTACTAATCTGCTGTTTATGGCACACAAGCATTACATTTTAGCCCATTGCATTTTCTGTTTTTCAGYTCACCTTAAGGAATTTCATAAATGTATCCCAGTCTGGCAMAGAAATAAAATAGCTAATAGCTTACCATTACATAACTGATAAAAGAAAACCACACATTTCCAGATATTAAAATCATGTATAYGTTAGTCTAAGCCTTGTAGTAAAATTCAGCTCCACAATTCTTCAAATTCAATATGTTCATTTTTATTTTAAACTTAGAGCTCAGAAATACAGAGGGAAGGAACAGCTTTTGATTTGAGACTTGCAGAGGAAAAATTATATTTTATTAAGGTGCTCAAAATGCTGACTGCRGAGAAATTTTAAATAATTTATTTTTTTTTAAATGAAAGTACTCTTATGTTCTGATATGAAAGAAAATCTAAAGCTGTGTGCTTATAAAAGGGAGCAGAGGTGAAAAGTGGTAAACTCTGAGAACTTCTAACAGTCAGGGCCTTTCTTCTGTGATTTGTCCTGGAACTGCTTCCTCAAAACACACACATCACACATTTTTAACTGCTGAAGCCATATTATTGCAGAAAAATTGCAGAAAGGACTGGAAGAGGCTGCTGTGCCTGTAGAAATGCTGTGGATTTCACAGGTATTCCATAGAGCMAATGCCAGCACATGATCCTCATGGAGAGAGGGTCTGCAGGAGGAAGATGCTCCTTYCCAGAGCAACAGCCCTGGAAAACAACACAGCTCTACTTTCACCTGCACCTCAGGAAGAAATGGTGGTCTTGGAAGAAAGGGAGAATGCACCAGTACTTCYAATTGCCTGTCCAGGGAGCCAGGGAGGGAACCTTGCCAAATGCCCATTGGGAACCAGCTGCASATCCCAGCTTCTTCCTTTTCTTCCTGGATCCCCCAAATCACAGGCATCTCTGCTGCCTTGCAAGAGATGGGACCAAGAGAACTTTGTGTGCTGGCCATTGGGTGTTCCAGCTCCTTCTCTATTGTCCTAGGTTGCAATGTAAGATGTGCCCAAAGTATTTATTCTGTTACCATCTTCATGGGTTGTTGGAGCCAGGTGGGGCAGTGTTTTCCCTGCCCCCTCCCTCAGGACTATCTGCTGTTAATGGCCCATCAATGCCCTGGCCAATGACTCACAGGTAACTCCCCTCGGGAGCCATCTCTGCTTAATGGGCAATCAAGGACCCATTGTGTGACTCATAGAATGATATCAGCCCATTGTGAGATGCTCTGCCCAGTGGGAGGAGCCAAGCATTCCCACCTGGATATAACCTGCAGTTTGGGACAGCAAATCACTGACTGGATTCCCAGAGGACAGGAGCTGCCAGATCTTTCTACAGGATCACTGCTTCAACAAGACTGCTTTATTTGGACTGCTACCACCACCCTAATGAACAGGGTGTCAGGTTGTATTCTGACTCTGCCAAGGGTCTTTTTGTTTGTTCCTTTTACTATTATATTTACTTCATAGTTTTCCTGTTAAATTGTATTTCTGACTTAGTCTCTCACTGGTTTTGCTTTCAAACCAGTACACCTATTTACAGGTAAATGTGCCTGGTTTGTGTCACAGCCCTACACTTGCCCCCAAGGATTCTCCTGTGGCAAATGCAGAGTGAGCAGCTCATGGAGCTTTACTGGGGTAGCACACACAGAATGTTCTTCCTTTCCAAAACAGCACAGGCTGGTAAGACCCTGSTGCATTTACATGTGAGAGATGACAGCAACAGAATGAGAGGTTCAAACCTCAAAAGAAAGAGGTAGAGAAGTTGCTATTTCTTAGACAGTCACTAAAAAGCACAGTGAAATACAGAAGAAGAAACAATTTCTTTCTCAATGTGGGTTTTTGCTGTTTAATCTACGTGAGATCCAAAGGCAAACAAAGTTCTTCAGGTGATCATTGTTCATGTTGCCAGCACAACAGCAAGTTTCACAAAGCACAAGGTGAAGCTCATGTTGAGCATGTGGAAACTGCTGAGGATATTGGTGCTGGCCTTGTTTTTAAAGTGAAAAGTTTTCCTTCACAACAACATAATTACCTCTGTGAGAGTGTGATACCAAAAAATGAAAAAAGCTACTACTGGTCTCTCAACAGGGTGATGAATAACATATCCTTGTGCTTGCAGAACATTTTGACCACAGTCCAGTGCTAAATTTCCAGGTTTCTCAGACTCCACCAGACATTGCTTTGCATGAACACTGTGTGTAAAAACATGGTAACAGGGATGTGTCATGCATGGCCTCTTAAACAAGTGTGTCTGCCTCAGGTCAGGGCATCATGGACTTCTCTCAAAGCTGCTGGTAYCTGAAAAACATTCTCTGAAGATGCATGTCCAATAGCCCTTTCATGAGAATTCAGCTTCCTTCCCCCACATGTAACTTSTCTGGCTTCACTTTTCTCCTTCCCCAGCTCCCTGATCTGCTGTAGGCTGTGGAAGTATCAGAGAAGTCACAGGAGGCTTTTGGAACCCACAGGAATGCTTGGGGCTGCTGGAGGAGGGACACTGAATCATGGTGCTGGCAGTAATGATCAGACAGCTCCTGAAAAGCAGCATTGCCACATTCCCTGATGGCCTGCAGCCCCTCTGCAGAAGCAGCACGTGGCACTGGACAGGGAACACTTTGGTTTGGGATSTGTCTGCAGCACACAGCACCCAACAGTGAGCCAGACCAGGATTGGCAGAGCCTGGCTTGGAACCTCTGCCAAAAAACACAGGGAGCCAGGCTGTTCTCCTAGAKCAGCCCACAACCTGGGTGAAAAAAAAAATTAAAAAATTGATCTGAGGCTTTCTCAGAGGAGAGCAACTGGCCCRAAGAGAACAACACCAGGCAACCATTCCCCATGTGCTGGAAACAAGAAAGAACAAGTATTTCAAATCCTTTTCAAAAGGAGGCAGACATAGTGTCTGCCTTTTGCTCTTACTTAGCAGGTCTTGGTATCACTCAGTCTCTACCCCAGCATGGGACTTAGGAGGTGGTTCAGAGCAGTCTGTGAGCACTTTTCCAGCACCCATCTGTGCAYATCCAGCCTCCCCTGAACTCTTTGAATGCATTCAGACCAAACCAGTCAGTCTCTGGTCTGGGAGCAACTCAGCTCTGCTCTTCTGTGCTTTGGAGMTGTTTGGCTCAGGGCTGAGGGGGATGCCTGCAGACACCACACCTCAGACAAAATACTCAGTCCCTGACAAAGATGGGTCATTTCCACCCAGAACCTCTCCTTATCAATAAAAAGTATGTGAGAAAAAAAAAAAAATTGATTTTTGCAATGTGCATGGCGAGTAGAAATCAGAGCTCTTCCATAGCAACATTATGGAATTTCAGACCATGGTTTGCTATATGTGGAATCTGTGCATGCCAAAATTAGAACACTCACATATAAAGTTTTGAATTCAACTTACCTCAGGCAGGGGGGACTGTGTTTTACAGTGGAGCTCAGGGTGTGTTGTGTCTATCATCTGCAATGCACAGCTCAAAGTTGTGTTAAATAAATGACAGATGAGGAGCCAAAATACAGAGAGTTACCCCAAACCAAGAGATACTGTGTCCTTTTACCTATTTATGATTTGCTCTACAAACAACTCAGARTCTTGATTACATATTCAGATTAGATGTATTCCTGCAGCAAAGACACTTGTTCAGAGGGGCTCATCACTCCTCTTCCTTTCGTGTCAGAGGAGTTTCTGCTCTCACTTTACAACTTCTGTGCCTGTCCAACAGCAAAGCAGATGTTGTGAGTGGAACTCTTGCTCAGCAACCCCTGTCTAGAATATAGGAGTCAGCTGCCTGCTGAATGACTTCCTTCTAGTTAAGGTGGAGCACTGACCACATTCCAAAATCCACTCAGGTGTAAAACAACCTGCAAATGGGCTGCTGGGGGTGGGAAAATTAAAGTGAAAAGACTTTGGAGTGAAGAGATGAGACATTTTGTCTGTTTGACTCTGGCATCGCTGTATGGATGAGGAATTCCTTTCCAGCACATTTTATCAGTGTTCAGAGGGAGAACAAAAGGTTTCTGGATGAAAATAAGGAAGATTTYCATCATTAAGTGAAATGTACTGCCTTCCATTCTTGTCTTCACTACACAGAGCAGATGTAGAATATTTCTGATTCACACTGCAATGAGAACTGAGTCATGGCATTTCCTGGGGATTAAGGAGGAGCTGGGAAGAGCTGATGGCCCTTGGCAAACTGGGAGAACATTARCCCAAAGCTGCCATTAATTCCCTGGGAAATATCCTGTGCCTCAACTGTTATCTGCTGCTGTGACCTCCACCCCCTTCCTTCCACGTTACACATGGGAAAAAGCAGAT
This sequence comes from Alauda arvensis, assembly GCA_902810485.1. Classification (NCBI taxonomy): domain Eukaryota; kingdom Metazoa; phylum Chordata; class Aves; order Passeriformes; family Alaudidae; genus Alauda; species Alauda arvensis. The sequence goes on from CADDXX010000241.1 coordinate 1,047,325, forward strand.
CTTGAGCAGGGATGATGCCAGATGCTGCTCCTGCCAGAGATGGGTATTTCCCAGCCTGGGGAATTCCTGGCCAGGCCAGGAGCTCAAAATGCCCTCCTTCATCTGGGGAATGAGGWTTCCAGGTCATTTTCATGAAGTTTACTGGTTTTTAGAGCACACAATTTGTGCCAATTCACAACCAGCACAACCTGAATTAGTGGGRCTATGAAGAACACAAGCCACTGCCTTTTCTACACTGCCTGGTGGTTGACAAAGTGGATAAAAAAACCCCAGTCACTTGGAAACTAAACAACTTCACATTAAATAAAAACTTACAACAAAACTTACTTAAATGAAGTGTGACATTAAAACAATTAATATCAAGAGCTAAAATAATATCATTTAAAAAAACCCCACGTTGTTACTGCTGAAGTTCTAGTCAGGTGTATTGGGTGGGTTTTAGTCAGGTGAACTAGGTGGGTTGTCTGGGATAAGAATTTGCTGAAGTAGAAAATCTGGAAGCAGATTTGGAAACAGTAGCCTCCTTGCACATACAAAATATTTACTAATTTAATTATATTCCATCAGTTCTACTTAACAAGTTCATTTCATGTTGTGAATCCATAGAGAATTTAAAAAAAGACTTTTTTTCCCTTCTCCAGTCTATGAATAAAAATTAGTACAATAAGTTCTGCAATTTCTTTGCTCTGACTTACTTCAGTGACTGATAACTTAATTATTCATAGTAACAAAACAGTTGCTTTTAAGCTAAGAAAATAATGTGGGTTTTTATTTTCTTATATCATTTAATATATTTTATTTAGGTAACAAAGGGAATATTAAGCTATTTGGGGAATTTTTATTGAATTCTAGTTTTCATTCAATTATAGATTCATAAAAACAAGGAAAAAATCTAGAAATGAATGAACCATGCTTCATTTTCCAATTAAAAAGATGACAAAATTAAGAATATGATAAAGTGATCATTAATTTATCAACATAATAAATATTCATAGAGAAATACTTTTGGTTAACAAGAAAAGAGACCTCACTGTGTACCATCTTTTGTTATAAATCATAGACTTTCAGAAGGGTTTGGGTTGGAAGGGACAGATCATCCAGCTCCAACACCCCCACCATGGACAGGGACACCTTGCACTAGACCAGGACTCTCCTTTGRTCCAACATGACCTTGAACACTTCCAGGGGTGAGGCATCCTCAGCTTCTCCCTGTTCCAGTTCACCTTCACAGTGAAGAATTTCTTCCTATTACCTGATCTAAATCTACCCTCTTTCAGTTTCAAGCTATTTCTCCTTGTCCTAYCCCTACATATCCTTGTAAAAAGCCACTCTCCTGCTTTCTTGTAGGCCCCCTTTAGGTGTTCTAATGGTTACCAGCCCATGAAAGCTGAGTTTTATTTCAAAAAAACATCTAGCATAACTTACTATTGCAMAGAGAGATCAAATGTATTATTTAAACCAAGATTTCCTACTTGGTGATTTAAATCTTGATTTAAATTAGTTCTCTGTGGGTGTTGGAGTTGGCTTGCAGCCTTCAAATAATTGTGGGGAAGAAAGGAAACTCTGCTGAGACAGATGCTATAAATATGTGCTGGTATTTGAGACTGCAGTGACGTCTTTACATTCAGAACCTCTGGGCTATCAGCATTAGAAGATTGGGTGCACCTCTGAACTGCACTAAAATAAGTGACTGAGGCTAAGGAAAGCCACAGCAATTGGTACTTGACTATTTTAACATTGACCTAAAACGGTGTGTATGGCTTCTGAACACTGTTTAACAATCAATCTGTTGGCCAGTTTTCCTTCCAAATTCATCTTTCAGCGTAGTGCAGATCCTGTGATCCCAAAATTTCACGGGCAGCAGATGTAACCTCCAAATCATGGGGCAGCACACTTTAGAATTGCTGYAGGACAGCAAGAAAAGAAGAAGGGAAGCAGAACAATACACCATAAAAGAAAAGTATGGCCATGGGCACAGGCACTCAGAGAAATCTGCAAAGTGACACTTCATAAAGCATTTCTATAAAGACTGAAAACTGTCACTGGTGAAGTAAGGCAGTGTAATCTGTGCCTTTCCATTTTCTTCAGTTCCCAGTGAGCTGACACCACAGAACAGTATTTTGTTCTCTCCTGGCTTTTGTTAGCAGCCCCCAAATCCAGCAGGCAGACAGCAACGTGCCTACAGCTGGTGTGAGGCTCAGAAATCACTTCTCATGTRGCCAGGTGCTCTGAGTGCTCAGCCTGAATGCTCTGTGTGCTTGGGGCTGCATCCCACACCTGCATCTGCCTGGCTTCTAAAGCACCCTGTCTTATGGTGGCTCCCAAACAAATCCTCATCAGTGATCTAAGAAAGCCAAACATTGGATTTTTTTATCCACACTTTCAAATCCAGTTCAAAAATGGCTGGTATCCATTTAACTTAAGCCAGCAATCACTTAGATTGGAAAATGTAATATTACAAATTTAAAACAAAAATTTTAAGGGTTCGTCTGCACCTACTTTTAACTGGTCTGAAATCAGCTGTGATTTCTCAATGGCATTGATTTAAAAGGGATACAACACCAATACTACCCAGTGTAGTGATTAATCTCAGTCTGGTGATGGTGAAAGTCTTCACCACTGTACAATTCTTCTCCTTGCTTTCTACTCCCTCCTGTTAATGTAAGAGATCTGCTTTTACACTGAAGCTTTGAGAACCATGGTAGAGAAGAGATAAGGGCTTTTTTAATTTCCCTTTTTTTTTAGTGTATAAAGAACTGGAATAATAGATAAACAGCTTAATAATGATAAAAAAAAGAGCAATCTTTCTTTCTAAATATTTTTGCAGACATTTTATCAGTCTGCAAAACAATTCCTGAGGTAACTAACATTACCCATTTTACAAACAGGCATGCTGTAATAGACAGAGAGACTCAGTCCCACAGTCACTGTGTGTGATGGATGACCAATAAATCACTTCAGATTTGACACACTGGTACTACTGTAGCTGTTAGACAAGGCTGYTGTCTTACAAATGCACAGGCACATTCGCAGAGGGTTTTGAAATTACAGCACTCATCTGACATCACAACTGAAGTCAAAGGGATTTCTTTAAGGTCAATAAACCCCAGAGCAACTCAAAGGCTGCACCCATATTTATTGCTGTGGAGCTCCTCAGAAAGGCAGAAGGACTGTGCAGGAGGAATGGATCTTCTCCCATTTCAGGTTTGCAGGAGGACTCCGTGGAATGGCCAAACACGTTCCTATGTGATGGGATCCATTTGGCTGAAAAAAATTTCTTTTTCCCAAAGGTTTCTCTCCATAGCAGTCTGCCTTGGCTGTGAGGGTCTGGGGGAGGCTCCCTAGGGAGCTTATCTGTGCTGCTTCTTGACTGCTGCACAGGGATGCAGAATTTCCAAAGCCCAGAGAAACCTGCTGGGTGCAAGTCCTGCCCAGGCACTGGGAGCCCAGCTGGCTGTGCTAACCCTCTGGGCCAGCTCTGCAGCTTATCCCTTATTAAATTCCAATCCTTCATCACTTGTGATAAAATAGAAGCCAGAGGGTGGAYGCACAATGAGTGTTTTTGAGAGCCCTGCTTGTGTGATAGTTTACTTTGTGGGGGCTTAAATACAAACCAGAATGAATGTTTAAATCAAAGCACAAACTCCTTTGGCCTCAGGGTAGGAAAAACATTTTCACATGTTAAACATCATTGGCCTCAAGGTACAAAAGCAAATATTTACTAAACTTCTAGACTTCWGAGTTGGCTTTTTAAGGCAATTCCTTGTTGCTGCTTCTCTGGGAGGCTTTTCTCTTTCTATGCTTCCCACCCTTTGGGAAGAACATAGGCAAGGASCAGGAGCACAGCCTCTTTCTCCAGATCCCTCTGCTCCAAAGATCAGCTCATTTCCACAGCTGTTGGTCAACACTGAGAAGCCAAAGGAAAGCAAGATGAGAGAAATACCACTCAGCAGCTGGTGTGTGCTGTTCTCATGCACTTTGTTCACTACACTGCCTCCAAGGAAACCCTGATCTCATCACTGTGGGATTGAGAAGCCCACTGATACTGTGAGTATGCCACCCTCTTACTTGGTGACAGGGAATGTGTCCTGCAAGGTGTCAAGAATGTAAAAATGTGATCAAAGACCACCACCACATCCTCTCTTAGCTCCAAAGTCCATTCAAGATGTGGGATAGGATTACGATGAGACAGAGTTGAAATTTATTTCTTTATTGTCAACTTGTAGCACTCCAGCCTTTGTTCAAATTCAAGCTCAAGTTGACCTCCCTTCATGCCCCTACCTATTCTCCAAGCAACCTGCTAGAAGGAAAGGAAACCATTGCCACAGTCTGATGGCCATTTCCTCCAGTGCCAGTGCAGGCAGCTCCCTCACTGTGCTGCTCTCTCCCACTCCAGGCTGTGCCTTGGCTGTGCCAGAGCAGCTGCTCATGGGGTTATGCTGTGAACCTGACTGAAGAGCTGGTTTGGGTTAAAAATAACCAATGCAGCCAAACAAAGCAAAGCAAAACCAGTCATTTTAAACCAAGAATGCTTTCCTGACCCAGCCAGGCCACCACACATCTCACTGTCACAGGTTGGCCAGGCTGCACCTTCCCCATGGTAATGGGAGAGGTGATGTTGGTTCTTCACTGCATCAGAACCCAGGGCACTGCAGGGAGGTCCAGGCCATCCTGCCCAGAGCCAAGGGGTGAACAGAGAACTTCAGCTTCTGATACTCAGAACTCCCATGGGGTCCCAGGCAGACTGAGATTCATCACAGACTGAGATTCAGCCACAGAGAGCTAAGTGACAACAGACCCTCATCCTCACCAAGGGCAAACCAAGCACTTCAGGAATATCCAAGCTTTTTAAGAAGACTTTTTGAAATTAGAGACTTTAAGTTGGAATTTTTTGTGGCATTCTGTCCCACTGAAAAATTAATTTCAGTTCAGTTTTCATCCCGAGTCCAAGTGGAAATAGATTTTAAACATCTATCTAGAATAAAACTGACCAAAAATTCTTATTTTCAGTGGAGGAAATATATTTATACCAAGCRTAAGTGACAACAGGAACAAGATTCAAGGATCAAATAGGTATTATCACTTTTGCACAAATGTTCTGYAAATGTAATAACACAGCAGAACATTCATTAACTGCTATACAATGCATCATTATGCTATATTGTCATACAGTACTGTGTTACACTGTACACATAACAATTTTAAAATTGTATATATGTTTATAAAAAACTAATTCCTTGCTTCTTTGATACTTCAGTATAATTCTAATATTATTTTAATCATAAATACTCTGAAGTAGCTTTAGGTGAAGACTTCAGAATACAAGAAATGTTGAAGCAATAAATTTCAAGGCAAATGTATGTAAAGGGTTCTGTCAGTAGGAGTTTAAAAAGGATCTTGCTAATTTGGTCTTTTTWAAATGCTTTTTTTAACAGATAACTAGATTAGAATTTTATTGCCAGTGATGGAAAGTATCAAATATTTTATAAAAAAGCCTAGAAATATCTCCACCAAATGACAGATTTTCTTTTTTCTGTAACTTACCTTGCTATTTTCTTGATCAGTCAAAGATCTGCTACTCTGAGATATAAAAGCTTTGTATTGCAAGTGCTAGTCTCATGCAAGGATTTATAATAATAAATCCATATGACTATACAGATACAGTCAATGCCACAAAAGGCACACTGAACAGGCCACAAAGTGTTGGGGTAAAGTGCAAAAAAAGAATTCATAGCACTTGAGAAGAAGCTGAAATGGATTTCTGGATGAATTATGGATTTASAGAAAACAGGGCTGAAGAGAAGACCATAAGAGATCTATACTTGGACCAGGACTCAAAATTACAAACATTTCTGTCTTTCTTTTTCTTAATTATTATTTTCTTTTTAAAGACYTACCTCCCTCAGTAATGTATGCTAATTCATTCTGTCCTGATCTCTTAGCATGAGGCTGGGAGGAAGTTTCTGCTGCTGCAGTTTTAAACCCTCACATCCTGCCCACCACAGCCCAGATTTGGTGAACAAAGTCTTCCTTTTCCTCCCTGCAATGGACTTTTCCACAGGATTCAGGGAGCAATTTAAAGCATAAAAGAGGGAAGTAATAATGGAGAAAGAAAAGGTTAAATGGAACAGAGCTCTGTGAGCAGAATAGCTGGGTGTTATTTATCCAAAATAAACAACATGGATTGGATGAAAAGCACTGGGAGTTACTGAGGGAATGAGTGAGGRTAATAGTGAAGAATCAGAAAGAAATAAGATCCAGGATTTCATGAAATAACTTAGAAATGGGTTGTGTGAGGGCAGGTGTAGCAAGAACTTCTGGGCAAGAGCACAGACRTGATGGCAAGCTGAGGCCTTTGCTGGAGGTGCTTTGTCCTTTTGAACACTAATGATTTGTTTCTCTTTGGTGTACCTGGGATGAAAAGGCCTCAGATACATGCAGAGCATCTGCTTCCCTCCCTTGTGCTCATATGCCAAAGGAGAGCAAACATTAACCAAACTCAATGCAGACAAGAGGCAAATACCTACTTTAAAAAAAAATTCTGCAAGCCTGGGTTTGGAAATCACTGCACTTACTGGATATGTGGGAGTGACTCATTTGTATCATAACTACCCAATGATGTTCCCTGGACAATTTCTTACCTGAAACATATGTGCTCAGAAACGTGGTTATTAATCACAGAACCTGCTTTAGCACGTGATGGACTCCTGGTGTACAGTCCTCCTAATAAATAAGAGCTTGTGAAGAAGATGCTCCCTCCACATTTTATCTCTCAAGCTCTCTGAATGATGGATTTCTGCATAATGTTCAGCAAATTCCTGGAAACCCATCCTTGCATGGGAAGGACAGTGTGAGGAACCCACATGGCACAGCTTTTTCACTCAGAGGCACTGGGAGAGCAATCTTTGAAACTTGTGAAGCTCAGAGCCTGCAATCAATGCCTTGCCACTGTTATTGGCACACTTTGTGATCTGCTCTGAGATCCTGAGGCTCCTGAAGCACAATTCCAGCAGTGCCCAAGCTGACCCCTATGCAGGATTGTGGAGTCCAATGCAGAGCCCAAGCCCCATCCAGGGCACAGAACTGATATTTYGGGTTGTCCTTCTATTTACAGCACTGTTTGATTCTCACATAAAACTACATAAACTCAACTTGAAGAAACTACACCTCCACATTTGCCTGGATTTCCTCCTTTCTTCCTCCTGGTGGGTGTCACAAAAAGCTTAAAATAGCCTGAGATTTGCAGCACTTTTCCTGTGCTATCTATTGCAGATAATTGAAAAGRGTAGGGGGAGGAAGATTAGTATCTGAGGCAGTATTTGTAAGTCTAAAGGAATCATTATAATGGTGCTAATCTAGCTCAGGACCAGCTGAACCTCTTGGACCCAGAGGTCAGAATTTTAATTCCACAGYCTCTTCTGATTTTGCTGTTTCAGAAATTTCTTAACACATTGTGTTAAGAAATTGGGAAGTTTTGTCTCCTTTTGTCTCAAAGGATTTGACTTTACTCACCATTCTGCCAGTCCTCTGAGTCTTTTGAAGAAAAAACCCTCTCCTAATCASCACTATTTTATTGTGTATTTTTTAAGGAAGAACTCTGTCTACCTTGAACAGATCCCTCAAGACAACCTCCAGTGCAGRCACAAAATGACACATGAAAATAAATGGATTTCTTTGAACATTGTGCCTCTGCTTCACAGGCTAATTCTGCCCATCCACCACAATTTGTGATTCATGAAAGTAGACCTTGTCCTTAGACAGAGAACTTTAATTTTCCCCTTTCCTCTGTCAACCTAACAAAACACTAATTCTTAAGGAACACAATATTGTGTATTTGCTGATGTAAAAGGCTCCTGGCATGAAAAAAGCAGCTTTTCCCCTACCACCCTGTGGTGAGAGGCAGACTTTGCACAGCAAGGTGRTGTATTATTAGAACTAGCAAAACCCACAGAATTCCTTCATGAGATTGAAACAAATTCTGTTTCGTTTGTAACTGTGTTTGTTATTTTTGTTAAACTGCCCCCTCTCAGGYCCTATCCCAAGAAGAAATCCTGTCAAGAAGGATTATTTTTGGCCAATTCTCCTTCAAAGAGTCACAATCAATAATCTCTCTTACAGAAGTAAACCTTTGGGAACACAGTAAAGAATGTTAATTGTAGTTCCTATGGACATCTCACTTTCTCTGAAGGCAACAAATGAAATATTAAAAACTAAGTAGCATTTAAACAAGTCACTCACCATGAAGTCTGTCTCAAAGCTCACACACTAATCAAAACCAGAGCAACACAAGGGACCCTGGCTTTATAAAAATAATCTTTTCTCCTATATTATCAATTTCATAAAAAGCCTTCAAAATCCACAAGAGTAAAACTGTTTCTCACTTAGAGAGCAAAGAGAAAAAAAAAGGTGAGCATTTCAGGTTTTATAAAGGAAGTAATGTAGCAAATGGTAGGCTTCTGTAATTCCATTTAAGTAAGCCAAGTTAAATACATATGGCCTACAAGGTTGTGGGGTGGGAATTTGGTAGGCTCTAGAAATTCAGAAGCATTAYAATCTCCTTACTATCACTTGTAAGTGGGATATCACTCCATATTTTTTCAGGACTAAGTGGCTTATCAATACAGASTYTCCAAGAAGAGCTTCAGATTTTGTWGCCTACCCTAAAAACCTTCACTTGGAAACAACACATGCTGTTTATCAGTCTGCAGCAGAACTAAATTTACAAATATATGTTTTCTGTCATGATAGCATGAATTTAAACATTCCCATAATACCTTTCCTGCCAATATCTTCCTATAAAATTATTATGGACATTTTTGYGTATTTGGGTAGATCTGTGATCTGTCAGGTATTAGAAGTAATCACCAGGGTTGTTTGCTTCTGCAGGCTGTGAGCAGTTACAGAAGGAGATGCTGGTGGTGCTGGTACTCAAGAGTTGGGCCATACAAAACTGCCACTGCTTTCTGCTCTCCTCATTCCCTCCTCATCCCAGAGAGAAAATACTGAACTCCATGGAATCAGGAGCAGGTTTCTTCATTGCCAGAGAGGAGGAAAGATCCTTCCTGTAACAGTTGGTGAGGCATTGGCAGCCTCACAACCACCAAGCAGAGCCAAATCTCATCTCCTGCTAGGCAGCAAGGTACCACAGACCCTCCTCTCTTTTACCTCAAACAGATGGTGGTGACTTTTCCTTCTCTCCTTTTCCCTTTGCTCCTGGCTGCCCTGTGCAGGTTTCTCTGACCTCTGTGTTGTCCATGCCGTGCAGAACTCACTGAAACTGCAGGCAGAAAAGCAAAGAACTGCCCAAACAGCCAAAAGGGATGGCAGGATGCAGAAAGATCCCCTCCTGTCCAGGAGATGCACATCAAGTGCATCGAGGGCTGGGGAGCCAGCATTGCACTGCATTTGTCAGCCAGAACAGGACTTTAAATACTCCAGGCTGCTTAACCAATACAATTTCTGATACAAAGCCAGCTACAATTTCACTAGAATGAGTGTTTTATATATATACATTCTGCACTCCCATAGCTGTGAAAATCATTCCTATGCAACTGTGCTCTGGCGTCTCCATTTAGCTTTTAATGATAGAAGCTTTTAGCTTCTATCMTTTTCACTGTGAGGACAACCTAAAACCTGTAACACTGCCTGCAAACTGCAGCAGCATCCTGCCAGGACCTGCAGGAAACCAGCATCCTGCAAGGGCCTGGCCTGTTCCAGTCTCCTCCCTGGGGGGAGTCTCCCCACAAAGTGCCCTCAAGCTCAGCCAGGAGCATGGCATGCTTTCCCATCTTTCCCAGCTTTGTGGAAAGCCTAATCCATTTCTCAGTTTCTAATTTAAGTCAATTTGGACTAATTAAGTTGAATGTCCTAAGTCAATGAGCCTGAGGCCCTAATTCAGTACTGTGCCCAAGCACAGGTATAGAATTATTCCTATTCAGAATATCAGATCCTTGAGTGTGCTTTGCCACAAAGATCAGGAGCAGCCAAAAGCACAGGATGGAAAACTCTCTTGCCTCGAGGTTAGTGCAGCAGCTCTGCCACCTGAAGTGCAAGGAAAATCAATTCCTAAAGATCACTGTGAGCTTCCCACTTTCMCAGCATATTGAGGAGCATGGGGACAACATTGGCAGGCCCAAATCTGAAAGGCAGGGAGATGCACTGCTGAGAACAGGTACACATTCTTCCCTTTCAAGGCAGGAGGGTCTTCAGATGGGTGCAGAGGATGAGTCCTCATGCTCCCTGCTGTTCCTTCAGGAGGAAAAAGGAAGAGAAGCTTCCCCCTGCTCTAGAAAAACATCAGTTTATTGGACTCYTCTGTCACCTGTTGGAAAGAGGGAAGARKTTTTTGCCTAGCACACCTGACTGTASAACTYATACCCCCTTTTAAGYCTACACRTGAAAATGTGATGTTAATGTTCAAAGCAAAACTTGCTAGCWACAAATTCTTTGACATCAGCTTCTTCCTGATGAACTCTGGACCAAAAMTTATTCATGGGAATCCTTCTGTTGCGAYGTTTTCAATAGAAACACTTCRKATTTGACTTGAATGGAAGCAGACACCATCCTTTCCATCCAACACAGCAAACAGGCCAAGAATACATCAATCACATCAAGAACATGGTCAAAAGGTTGGCTGYTTCTTTCTAAAATTACTGAAACTCATCACTAGTCAGGATGTGGCAATGAAATGTTCTGCTATCACAAAATCAGAGCATCAGAAGGCAATACAAAATTATCATGCAGCAAATACTCCAGGATGGCTTTCCCAGGTCCATTTATAGTGAGACTGGAGATGATACCAAACAGGCTGTGAGCCCAAGTATTTGTACATGTGCTCAAGCAGTTAAAGAACAAGTAATCTGACTAGATATTCTTTGCTGATTCCAGACAAGCCCTTTAGGCTTGTGTTGACCTTGCTGCATACCAAACATTATGCACATTCTTAACTTCTACTCTTGCAATAATTCCTACATTATGAGGTATTTCTGTGAGCATTTGCAGGACTGGATCCYAACTCYGAGCTGGTATTCRCAAAGATATTCAGGRAAATTAATCCAAATTAACTAAGGACTTAATTTAAAGCAGATTAGTTAAARTGCATTTAACCCTGTAAAGACTTTTCAAAATTAAAGTAGTCTTAATTCAGCTTTGTATAGAGCTTAATCCATTTTTCAATTCCTAATTTATGTGAATTTTGACTAATTAAGCTGAATGTCCTATGTAAATGAGCCTGAGGCCCTCATTCAGTACTGTGTCCATGCACAGGTATAAAACCATTCCTTGAAATCATATCCAGCTGTTTTCAGTAAGGTGCATACAGGTACTTAAATATATTCCTGAATCACACTCTTAACTGCTTTATACTCTTAAATCATTTGAGAATTACAGTTTAATGGTAAGGAAAAATCATAGCCCAAAGGGCCAAAAGGCAGATAAATATTTTTCATTTACTGTCCTCCAGATGATACCAATTTCTTCAGTGTGTGTACAAGCAATATTCAATCATTGTTTTCTGTAGGAAATCTCTGATTGACACAGAATTAACGACTGGTTCTTCTGGCTGGAATTATTTCTTTTCCTTAAAAGGGGAAAGAAAGATTAATCCTTCATTTTCTGGAAAGATTTCATAATGGGTGTTGTTTTCTCAACCCAGACTGGTAAAGCACCATATCCATTCCCAATGGAAAAGATGAATTTCAGTAATTGTATTTATCTAGGATTTTWTATCTCAGATTTTGCAACCCTTTTTTCAAAGCTCCCTTTACTTGGAAGTGTTTGAATATAAATTATTTTCTTGATGGATATACAGCAAGAAAGTGAGAAAAAAACTCTATGCAAMAATCTTAATAGTAAGGTCTGAATAGGCACCAAAGTTAAGTTTAAATATTYAATGTCAGATACATTTGTGCTTTACTATAGAGGAGAGATAAAATTGTGCAGTAGTATTCCTGCTAGCAATATAGCAGCAAAGAGCTAAGAGGCAAGTTGTCTCTTAAACAAAACTTGCCAGCTAAATTAGGCACTGAGCCACGAAGATTATTCAGGGAGTCCTGGATGCCAGGCAGACATCCCATGTCTGCTTACTCAGAGTGGGTTGGAGAAGTCAGCTCACACATGATACAGCTCAGCTCCTGATCCTTCCAACTTCCAAACACAAATTCCTTCAGCTTCCCCGGGCACTTGAAGAGTCCAACTGAGCACTGGACATCGAACTCCAGGATGCTAAAGACCCAAGGTGTTATGATGTATGGATGACATGTATTGTAACAGAACTAACATGGTTGTATTTCCTTACAGTTGAGTCCAAGCAAATCCTCTTCACCTGCTCAGACTCCTTCATGTGACCTTCCCTTACCTGAGTGGATATGGGGGGTAGCAGACTGAGTATGTGACCCACAGCTCACTGTGCCATGAAGCTGCTGTGAGCGATGCCCACTACCGAGATTTGACAGCTCTGTACATCAGTTTCTCCAAGTGTCTGTATTTTGGTTAGTCTTCCCCAATGATGATGAGTTCTTCCCCAGAGAGAGGAGTTCTTCATCTTTTTTYAACTCATGCAGTGAAAGGGAGAATTTCACCCTGTGTAGATCCTTCAAGAATGTTCAACATCTTGGGTGAGCACTGTAARGAAAGAGGAAGAGGAGGTACTGAAAAGAGATTCAAGGATAATTACTGYCATCCTGCTCAATGACTACCTAATTCCTGCTGCCAGGAACASCAACTTGTTTGTCCTTCCTTTCTATTACTGCCTTTCCCTACATTATTTTYGCAAGAATATAGACACGGTTGCCTTCCACAGTGCTTTACAGAATGGCCTTGTTGTGAGCAGGGCTGTCAGTAGCATAATTTTCAGGGCACGCTGCTTGTAAATGGGGCTGCTTTGTAATTCCACTATCATCGTTTCCAGAATTTCCATGGCTCACTTTGAGYTGAAGAGACGTTTCTTCCACACTGAGACAAAAGAGCTTTTTAGATGTGTTTGAAGGCTGTTAGCCACCACCACATGCCAGCCATTCTCTCCTTGTGTTCTGTAGCTGCTTCACATCAAGCACCCAGTGGTCTCTGCATTTCCTGCTGCCTCCTCTTGAACCAAAAGCTTTTGCTATTCTTCGGATTGCAGCTGTGGTGCAGATGAGGAGCAGTGCCTTGCTGAGGTGTGTTCAGGGACAGAATCGCTCCAGACACAGAAACGCAGCATCTCCCGTGCGCGCCTGAAGCTGGCAGCATTTAACTGGCATCCAGATAACAAGGACATCCACTTCCCTGCAAAACATGCTCAGGACTCGCAGCCATGAAAGGGACTTGATAGCCTTTAAATTCTGTTTTACTGTGCTGGCTTCCAGAGATGGCTCGGAGCCGATGCGGCAGCTCATTAACACTCAGTTAACACTTCCCTACATAGCACAGCGTTGACTTTTACATTCTCTTGTTTTCAGGAGGGCAWCGCGTGGGCAATTAAAGGAGGGGTAATGGCTTAAGAGATACAAAATATTATGAACAAATCAGTTTTAAAACCACTGAAAACAAAAAAGCCACAATGCACTGAARACACCATTTGTGATTATGGAATTCAGGAGAAGCATTACTTTTACCTCTCCAAGTTTCCAGCRCATGTGATTTCTGAGAGTCCCAGCTTCAGGTACAAGAGACAGATATCTGCAGAGGAGCAGTCAATTACCTGAGGAAGCAACCCTTCTGATTTCAACCYTACAGCAGCATCTGTTTTATTTTAAAAGCCTATAGCTCACTTTTAGGCTGCAAAAACAGGGGGAGTAMAACTCAAACTTTCTCTGATGCTTATCCTTCATCTCTGAAAGCCTGAATGATCTCTTCATGCAAATAAATCAGTGAAAGAGGAAGTGAAAATGTCAGACTGCATTTGATTTCCAGAAAAGCAAGTTTTTTCCCACAATAAAAGAGAGTAAACTCCATGTGAAACGGGGATCTTGTCCGCGAGTTTCCTCAGACGTCAGACAGCACAGTGAGAGGTGCAGGAGATTAACAGGSAGATTATCTTCCAACCCACTGCAATGCCTGTCCGTGCTAACGAGTGGCCTTGTGCTGAAATCCCACTTAGGCTGCTCTTCATCCRTGTGAAACCCAGCGTGGCAGCCTTCCAGAATCCAGATTCCAGCATGGCATTGGCAAACACCCCCCTGCCAGCCAAGGAGGAGGAGGGTGTGCTGGAGGTGGCCAGWGGATGCACTGACAGCCTGCATGGGWGCCCATGGACACCCRGCTYTCCCTGCCTCAGTGACTTCCATCTGMTGGGCTCTCCTGGAATGCTCAGCAGAACAAAATGTGCCTCTCTCTACACTTTGGCAGGCAGCACTTTCACTCCTCCCCAGTGGGTCAAGCCTGCCAGGAGGGAACCACACTTTTTGACAGGAAGATGTACCCCTTGCTCTCCCCAGCTCTGCAGGAGCTCRTGAGTCTTTTAAAGCTCCTTTTCCTGCTAATCCAGGCACCAGTGTCTTAAGGGAGAAAGGGCAGCAGAGCTGCACTTCTGCAAAGCTCCACCTGGTCCAACCAGCCCCACTGGAAACCCCTGTGGGTGTCTCCGTGGCCCTGCGTTGAGCCAAGTAAACAAACTCACACAGTGCATTTGCAAAGATGGTTTTTCAGCTCTGCCAGAGATGTCCAGGCACAGATTGGGTCATTAGGCAGATTTCAGCTGGATGGCTGTGCATGAACTCTGGCGTACTGCACATGGAAGATGTTGGGCAGCAGCTGGAGCAGCAGCTCCTGGCTATGGCAGGAGCTYCTGTCATGGTGAAGAGACAGTCCCACCTGTGGCAGCTAAAGACACTGAGCTTTATTTTGGAAAGGTGATTGCAAACAGATARAAGTCAGTAGAAGAAGCAATGAAACAGCATATATTCAGAAATAAATCTTTTTTTGGCTACAGTGCCCAAGAGGAGTGCCACAAAATTCTTTTTAGTGTGGGGACAGATGGGACAAAGGCAAGCTTGATGCAGCCTGGGGTTTTATTCATACTTGGAAAGGAAGCAACTAAAGTGTAAAGATTTTTAATGACCTCTGCTCTTCCCTTGTCCTTTCTTTCCAGCTAGCCCTTAAAACACTCAGCTGCAGTCATGCAGTCATCTTTCTGGTTGATCAGTCAGTGCTGGGTCTCTTGAACATTTCTTCCCAGGTATTTGGTAAACTGCAATTCATCATAATACCATCTTTGGAATTATTTTTTGCAGATCTACCACTAATTTGCTGGGGTATTTATTGAAACACTGATGTCAAGTATTGATCTTTATATAAGTTAAAAATTTGAAATCTCCATATTCTAAATTATCCCRTCATTCTTACCTATTTTATCTTCTGGACACTGGAGGCCTGAGTTTCCAGGAAGCAGAAAAAGCATTTTATTTACCCCAGCCATAGAAAAAGCAAAGGAATCTCACTGAATATTTTAYATGAAAAATTCAACTTTGCATATCCTTTTACACTCCAGAACACCTCAGATCCAAAATACAAAATATTTACATGCTCTTAAATTGGCTAAACGTGACTCTGTTACAGCAAAATAAAAAAGCCCAACTTGCCACAGGAAGCACCCTCTCAATTTAATACCATGTTCCTCCTGAAGTTCTTATTTGACATAGGAGAAAGAAAGTTTTTTTCTCGAAATCAGCCAGCCTGATTTTGAGAAATGGCTGTCTTATGTCTTATATGAAACCTCTCTCCTTCTCAAAAAAAAAAAAAAAAATCAACTTAGGTTATGTAGAATAGAAAATGACAACTTTGACAATTAAAGTTTGGTAAAAGGTTTAAAAAAAAGTTATAATGGAAAGTGTCAGGTGAGTTTAAGTGAAAAAATTACTACCTGCTTCACCTGTAATGTCTTCATTATTAGGACCTCAGATATTATGTTGATATCTGCTCAGACTAATATTCCTACATTAATCTCTTTTGGTGATACTGGAAAAATGCCTGTGAGCTAATAAATASTCAGCACATGGGAGGATCAGATTTGATATAAATGGAGTATTTTTTCTGGGTCTTTGGCACGCAGCTACATGCATRAGAAGCAGAAAATAGGACAAAACCGTCAAAGTAATATGAAAACACATGATGGTGGTTTATTAAAAGACTTAGAGCTGAAGAATATGAATGCCCCCTTTTTTGCCTCTATATGTGATGCATGCTCCCATAGCTCTTCGCAGGCAGAGGATCCAGAAGTAACAGCTGAATACTCAGACCAAAAAGCCAATAAACTGGAATATTCCCTTCAAAAGAGATGATGCAGCTTTATTGAAGCCACTCTCCAAGTGCTGGCTCCCRGAGAGTGGTGGGGGAGCCAGCCATCTCTTGGAACAGGTTTGGCATAAATGAGGAATAATCCAGAGCAGCATCCATGCCAAGCCTCGTGTTATTACTCGATGGCACTGCTGGGATGTTTGGTCTCTGGACCCCTGGCTCCAGGAGCACAGGCTTCCCCTTGGCCAGTGGMTTCACTCCAGCTCATTCAAAATAAGGAATCACGAGCAGCAAACTGGGATTTTTAAGAAGGTACCTGGTGGGGYTTAATGAAAGGGAGCCTGAGCTGCAGGGAGGAGATTACAATGCAGCATTGCCAGCTAATGCTGCTGGAAACAACRCTTGTGATAGCATCTCCTCTGCTGGGAATGAGCAGGAATGCCAGCCAAGCTTACATTCCAGTAGACTGCAGGGTTATTTGAGCAAAAAAGACATCAGATATCCTGAATGGAAGATCTTGCTCTTGCCAGTCTGTCTGATGTAGGTGAGCTGCTGTATTTACAGATGCATTGGTTTACAGAAACGCAAAATAACCACAAGTAACTGCAAAAGCACCAACAYATTTACCCAGTGTAAATAAACACATTGTGCTCACAAACTACYGTTCCTTTAGCATGCACTACTGTGGCTCAAGACCTTACAGAACCAAAGAAAAGAGAGTACGTAAAGAACTTTGATGTTTGTTTCACTACACAGTATATGTAACATAAACTTTGCATCCAAATTTACSAGTAAGTCCTTATTGCTTTCCATGTGCAAATTGCCAAGTTGAACATCAACAATTGGTTTCGTTTCAGAGAACGTCGCACAAAAGAGATGGAATTATTTGCAAAATAAAATGATGTGTTGATGACCCTGTCCTCATCATTTGCTAAAAGGATATTTCACTGAGCTTCAGCATGCAGAGTGACAGCATGGTCCCTCCTGTGATCCCGCTCAGGGAAAGGTCAGCAAGCTACAGAAATCATATTTACTTTTGGAGCATTCAGCTGCATAAGCTGCCAGCTGGGAAAAAAGTGTCAAGTGACTCAGAGGGAAATGCTTCTACACCCCCAACATGAATGGRAGCTATGAAGGGTTAACAATGGGAAGTGGTGGAAGGTGGTTCAATCAACGGATCTGTGCCCACTGTTCCGAAAAGAAAGCCCTGRCGTTCCCAAAGTAGGGAGGATTCTCCAAAGCATTTAAAGCCATTCTCTGTCTCACAGATGAAAAGGTGGGTACACATCCATGTTACCATGGAGAAAACGACATCTTTCCCCTACTTGTGGATTTCAGGCTTTGAACTTTAGATTAATGCAGGTCATTTTTTGCCTTTAGCTACCCTTCACCACAACACAGATGGTCCTGAAACTGTAAAGTTAAGCCATTTGCTAATGGACCCATAGGGTTAGATTCAAACCCCAAACATTACACAAAAAACTTTCAAACCTTTGGTACATTTAAACCTGGCATTGCATTTTGCACAGAACCAATTTTTAKAGCATGTTGGATCAAATTCTGAAGCCTGACCACTTGGGTCAGACTCTGATAGCTTTCACAATAAGCAGCATTTTTTTTTCCCCCTCTAAGAGCCACAAATTAATAGATTTTGTATGAAGGCAGGAATKTGACACTTTCTAGCATTTAAAATCTGGATTCAAATCCATATTTTACCGGTTGGGTCTAGCCCACAATCCAACTCATTTGGCAACTCTTTCTCTTCTAATTGAGATATCTAGTTCAACATGAATAAAATACTTCCACAGCTAAAGATGACACCAAAAAGCTTTTTTCCAACTTTTAATTGAAATTGAAAATTGAAATTAATCTCAAACAGTAAAAGACTCATTAAAGAATGATGTAACTTGCATGGACCAACTTTAACATTAGGCTAAGTCAAATGAACAAAGTTGATGAAGGTGAGAAGAGTAGCAGTGTTTTTAGCTGAAATTAATACTCTCAGCACTTATGTTAAGACAGGTAACAATTTCCTAATCTTTATTTCGATATGTGGTTTATTTCTATATACACATTAGCAGGACATAAATTAATTAGCAAAATGAAAAGGGAGGTCTCTAAGGCAATAATTATTTTTAAAAATTCAAAAATCATTGGTCCTTACACTGTTCTCTTTAAGTTTTGCTTTTGGATATTGAACAGAACTTCCCCAATGCATCCATTGCTCATGCCCTGAGTGTTAATCTGACTGGTGTTCTCTGTRGGTTTAAAAAAACCTGAGAACTGTSCAAGTGTGGAAGCAGTACAGAACAGAGACTGTGCAAAAATGGTATTTTCTTATTTCTCATGCACCAAACCATCACACTGTGGTTCCACAGCTGCTCCCAAGGGACCTCCTGGAGACCACCAGGGCTCATGCTGGGCTCAGGGAGGGAGGGGAGCTTCCATATCTGCCCTCCACACATATTCAAGGAAACTCAGAGCCAGAATTCAGGACCTGTCCTTGGTTCCCATGGTTTAGATGTATCCATATTCTTTACAGACCAGAGCAGCTGCTCACCACCACACCTCAAAACACCTGAAAAACTCTGATCTGAGAAAATGAGTTAACACCTATCCCAAGTCCTGCTTTATCAACAACATTTTTTGATAACATCATTGGAATAGAAAAGATCTCATGGGTCATTGAACTTGAGGTTCTTTATCATAGAAACTACATCACAAAATCTCTTCCATAAGATTACCAAGCACGGTCTAATAATAAGCAAAATTGTTTGCCACCACCACTCTTCTGAGGACACTCTTCCAGAACCTCCCAACTGGGATAACTGGAAATTTACTYCTATTTTCTAGCTTTAATTAATATGCCCCAGGGGGTTTTTACTATGAGCAAWGATAAGCAAGCCAAAAAGAGCTCAGTGTAATTCTTGAAACATGAGCAAGGAAAGTCATTAGGAGAAGGMACCTCTTGGGAAGTAAACAAGTTAGAAATCGAAGGTGTAAGAGGAAATAAGCATCCATTGTTCTTATATTCCCCACTGACAGGTGTTAACTGAATTTTCTGGATCTATATGAACTTTTATCTGGYTTGTTTTTATTATGAGGAACATGGTCCTATTATTTAGAACTGGGGGAAGTTGTACTTAACTTTCTTCTCATTGCCTAGACCAGAATATGCACTTCAGATTTAAGGATACCAAAGAAGTGAATGATGTTTGTGGAGAGCATAATAGAAAATTTTAGGTATATTCCAGTCTATAAAATRTTCTGACTTATTTATAATAGAAAGCATGTTTTCACTGATGAAAACTGCCATTTTCTAGCCAATTCCAGTTGCAAGAGGGAAAGCATGTAAAAACTTGAATTTAAGTTTCATTTCTGAGTTTACAAGTGACTCAGCCCTGTGTTCACACACCAGTCCCTTATCCTCTTACTGCCTCCATGTCCTCATCTTTAAAATATGGGTAATAATACTTCAGTATCCCTGGAGTGTTTCTTWAGCCTAATTAATTCAATGCTTTACAAAGTGCTTTCTGATACAGAGATGGGAGTGCTACACATATCCAGAGGATTCTATTTTAGACTRCTTGTAAATAAACAAGTCCATGCTTTCTAGGTCTTATTTTAAACTCAGAATAAGACTGACCTGGCCTCAAGTGATGTTCTCTCATAGAAAAGCATCGAAAGCCAGGTCTGTGGCCAGTGTTTTCTCCCAGGCCAGTAGCCCTCCCTTGCCTGGGGAATGTGAGAATGTGGCTGCAGTCCAGGTCCCTGGGGCACAGAGGGAGGGAATTGGAGCACCAGGCTCCTGGCCAGCACTTGCCAACCAGAGCTGCACTTTTCTCAGAGAGCTAACAGGAAAGTGCAGGCACCACACAGGGGTCCTGCTCCACAGAGAGCTCTGCAGCTGTCCTGCAGGAAAGGAATGGGACACGGGGGCAGAGAGCTCTGCAAGAGCTCAGGGGCCCCTTGGACCTCGAAGGAAGGGGAAGCAGAGGTCAAAAATTCTGGCTGGTCCTGTGCTTCATTAGGTCTACAGCTCCCCAAGTCAGATTGCCTAAGGCAGAACACCATTTTTGGAGCTGACGCTCCACCGCAAGGCCGAGGACGGGAGGCCCAAGATGGGATCAAGGATTTTCATCTGGAGTTAAAATGTTTATATGGATTCATCTGCAAATGTAAGTGGAGTAGGGGAGGAATGATTTCCCTATTACCTCTTAGTCAGGAAGAGTTTATTACTCTCTGCACTGGAATTAACCAGGGCAGCTAGGATGCTTTTCCTGCAATACATCTGTTAAAACTGATTTTGTTCCTACAGATGAAAATCACTCAGAAGGTGTCTGTTAGCTGGCCATAAAATGAAAGAATGGCTTATCACAAAAAAGTGTGGTCAAGCAGTTAAGCAGCAAGTTCAGACTAGGGAAGGCCAGGATCCATTCCTTATTCTACCACAGAGAGAGCAGTACTTGCTTTATCTGCAGGAMTCCTCCTTGGGAATGCAAAGTGCCTCGCACTATTTTAAGTCACCCCATCCCAGTGGCTCRGTCCCCCATGTGCAAAATGGGAGACAATAGCAAARAAGTCTCACAGGGACTGTGAGATGATGAGATGCTAAAGAAAGAGAGGCCATATGTGTTCCTAAAATAAGTAACAGCATGGATAGGGCTATTTTGGGACAATAGAGCTGTGCTAGCTTTGCATGCAACTGCCTCCACCACAGCAGATATGAAATCACAGACTCATGGAATGGTTTGGGTTGGAAAGCACCTTTAAAGGTAATCCAACCCCTCTTTAATGAGCAGGGACATAGGAGTTGAAATGGACAGGAGTTTACAACCCACATGTATTCATATATGTACTATATGTACATGATATTATCTTTCTAAGGTAAATGACTTGAAGATTTAGACAGCTCAGTTTATAATATTCCGGAATTCTGGCAGGTACTGAACTCCACCTTTCAGTGGCACAGATAATGGTGTGAGCTAGTGTCAGGTAACTCAAAAGTTATGGCATTTTTGAGTTGGTTCTTCTAAGGGTGATATCCAGTGAAGGGAACAGTGGTTTGGTGACTGCCTGTGTTGTTCCCTGGCTGCTGACACAGACAGGGAGGGTGACCAGTGCCATGGGCAGGAGTGGTGCAGTGAAGAGCTGCAATGATGGTAACGCTGTCTCATTTCAGTGAGTTTCTGGCTGAGGCTCTAAATATCAGATTTAATCACCTTAAGTGCCTCGTGGTGGCTTATGCCCTTCTGCAGGTCTAACTTTTTATACCCACMTTGGAACAATAAAAGGTAAAAGCTTTGAAATATACAGCTATAAAATAAAGAGCACGTGGGGCACACACATAGCTTATGACTTTTTGCCTTCACTCACAAACTCATTTTTCCTTGTCAGGTACAGCCATGCCCCAGACTGCACCATAACCCAAGTGGCTGGGGAAAAAGRGGACACCAGAGAGGATCACTGGAACTTAGAAGCAGACWTTCAGCAACTGGAGATGAGAGCAGYTCACAAGGTTTGTCTCGCATCCAAGTACCTCATCACYCAGAAATAGTTTAGGTATTTGTTTACACRTGGACCTAGGAATTTGCTTGTGTTCAACATACAGATTCAAGTCTGATTTGATCAAATAACCCAGAGTTCCACCTTATAAACTAGTCTTTCATATCACATATACTCATAGGATAAATTTCCTATTGTTGTTTAAATTAAAAATGCCAATGATGCTCACTGCCTTTGAAATTCCTGAACAGATGCAGAAGTTAGAGGATTGTGAAAAATTAATGTTGAAAATTAGCCATGTTTCCCMAAATCTCAAAAATACTCACATTTGTGTTAAACTGCTTTACATATTCTAATTTATTTGCTCTTATTTATGGATACTTCCCAGGTTTCTTTGCCAGAAAATAAAATATGTTAAGTATGTGTACATGCAAAATAAATTATTAGGCAGAATGGCTACAATCATCATAATTTTCACTCAGGGCTCAACTCTGAAAGGTGCTGAGCACTTGAAGTAAAGAGAATTACTGTGTTCATAGAGATCTATGYAATATACATTAAATGCAGCTATAATTGGAATGATTCACTATATTGGGCAGAACTGTAAGGTTTTGGCAGGAGAAGGGGCTGCAGGGTGACCTGTGTGRGGGATGAGGGCTYGCCCTGTGCTGGTCACAGACATTTCCAGCTGGCTTTGCAACAGCCAACACAGACCCAGTGGTCCCCAAGAGCAAAGCAGTGAGAGGAGCATATGGTGCCTCTGCAAAAACATATTTAAGAAAGGTGGCAGCCACTAAACAAGAAGAGATGCCAGAGAAAGAGAGATGCCAGAGCTGGCATGGAACAAGCAGGGGCAAGAGAGACATCAGAGCAGGGGAGATGCTGGAGAAAAAGGAGAAACAAGATGAGACCGATCCAGGGCAAAGCAGGAGCAGAGGAAAATGAGAGGCTGGAGCAGGGGTGAGGAGTGTCTCAGGAGCAGGTACAGCTCTGTGGGGACTGTGGCCCATTGAGGAACCTCATYAGAGCATTTGAGTAGGGAAACAAGGAGCAGTGAAAGAAAAAGGAAAACCACACAGTGACCACCTTCTTATGTGATGYCCATTGTCCCATCAAGGAGCTGAAGTGTGGTGTGCAGAGAGGGAACTGGGATGGGGCAGGGAAGAAGAACTTTTACTGAGAGAAGTGGTATTTTTCCCCAGTTTAAATCTTGTTTATTTCTCAATACTGGAATAAAGACTTAAAAGTTTACATTAATTGCAATAAGATATATTCTGTGAAATTGCCCAACACAACTCCTTTTTTCCCCTCATAACACTTGGATAACAAAAGAATCAACTGAACCCTTATTCCAAACCTGAAATAACTACTTACAGTTTAGGAAAAMTGAGAGCCTTTCCCCTCAGCTGTCTTTCTTCACGTTTTCACCATATTTACCCCAGATCCAAATAAGTCTGCATTTTATGAATTGGACAATGCCCAATAACTATGGGAATTAAAAGATAATAATGTGCTACAACACTGACTGCCAGATCTAGACAGACACARGGGACAAGAAGAAATGTTTTTTCCTGACTATCCAGCTGCTTTGAATTCAGCTGAAACACAGCCTCTCTCTGAGAAACCCAGAGAAAAAGGCTTGCAGTGTGTGAAGCTGACCCGCCTGCTCACTTGGGAGGGACTCAGCCAACCCAGGGCAGGGAAGAAGTGACATGAGCTTTCTGAGGAGGGGGCCAGACTTCTCCCTGTTCCAAGATACGTTAGGCCCAGGAGAAGGGATGGGATGTCATGGGATGCTAGKAAGCCTGTGCTGATCCTTGGACGATGCTGGCCCTCTCCCAGCCTCTCTCATCACGGAGTGCTTGAACTTGTGAGAACTGGACAGGGTCCCTGCAGGGCTGGAGCCAGTTAAGTGCCAAGAGAATGGAGTTTCTCCAGCTCCAACTTCATTTCCCTTGGTATGTTGAGAATTCCCCACTGCCAGACTGACCAGYGATGAGGAGCTTTAGAATGAGCCCTGATTGTTGTTCAGCACTCACAACAGCCAGATAAGACTTTGGAGTTTCCCAATTTTTCCATCCTAAATGCAGGAGTACTGCAAGTGCTGAAGTTAGAGCAAACTCAGATTTTAAGCTCAGTTCCTGCAGCTCTTCCCCATTTCTRCCAAACAGGTTCCAACTTCAGTATTTTGTGGACAGAAGCTGGAAAGGGCCAGGAACTTTGCAGAAAGCTCATATGGATGATTTATGGGCAAACCATTGCTAATTCACCAAGGGTGTTCAATTTTTAAGTATGATTGCCTTTTCAGTCACTGCACAGAGCTTCAGCTAGAACAAGGGCTTGGATTAGAACTTTAGGGGATGTATAATCAACAGYCCACAAGGCTGAGGTACGCAGACACTATTTATCTCAACGAAACTCTTTCCACATTATGATGACCTGAATTTAATTACATCAGCTTCATCCATCAGCTGACAGGCAGTTGCAGYCTCTCCAGTTAGATTGTCTCTCAGATCATTGAACTTGCAGCATAACCAAGAAGACATCTACCCTGAAACTGATGCCCGGGAAGGCTGACCTGGAGCAGAGACTGGACAGACCTAGAGAATAAAGTAGTAGATATTTATTCTCTATTTATACCCTTTAAGGGTATACCTTGGGCAGGACAAGAGCCTGATCAGGGCTACACCCAAGGTGGACTTAAAATGGTCACAAATTGGACACCTGGTCACGAAGTTTATAAGTTTTGGTCCATTTGCACATTGGGGTTTAATTGTCCAATTACAGTTTCAGGTTGTGAAGCCTCATCCTTGTTGTTTTCTTTCTTCAGTCCACCATTGTTTTCAGCTTTTGGGCTGAAAACTTGTACCCATTGTCCTTGGTATTCAGCAGGAAAAGGATTTGTTTTGTCTACCTACTCTGTGAAGAGAGCTCACTAACACTTAATGAGAAGCTCAGAACTACACCCTGAGGCAGAATCTGAAAAACATGCCTAAAACTTAAGGCATCAAAATCATCTTCCCTAAAGCATGGAAACACACAAGTTCTTTTAGAGAAAAAAAATACATAGTCTTTTCTTTAGTAGAGCCTCTCTGTTAGGCATGTTGAGTCTGGTTTAACCATGTCCTGTAAAACTTTACTGGCTTATTTGTTTTGTGCAAAGTAGCACAACACAGCTGCTCTTTATGGACTGAAACTTTTACCTGGCACTGAAACGATCCTTGGCTTCATTTTATAAAGCTGTGGAAAACCTCAACCTGTGATTATTTTGTTAGCTTTAAAAATGACTTTTGTTTTCACTTGCCTTTGGTACTCTCTAATTGTGTTAGGGAGTTAGCTGCATAATTTCCCTGGGTTGACTTGGAAACAATTCTTTCTACCATAAGATTCATGTGTGTGTTTGTAGCACAGAAAGTTTCAGTTTGTGATTCAAAGCTGCCATTCAATTAGATATGGACATTTCAACTYGAGCTTGGCAAAAACACTGCAGTGATTTCCCAACATCACAGATGCTTTATCTGCACACAAACCCTCCAGATGCTCATGCTGTCACATACATGCTGTTGAAGGCTGTCCAACAATGCTCCAAGATCCTAAAAGCATTTACAAAATCAAGTGCAACTGCACTCAACAAATCACCAGAATATGAAGAGAGTGCAGACATTGCAATGAAAGCATTGACCACAATGGGCAGGCACCAGCAGGAGCTGAGCACCTCTGGAAGATTAACTCAGGATGGAAAGGGATCTCCAGAAGTCCCAGTTGTTTTGTTCTTCATTTTKACAACTGATCCATCATTTTTTTAAAGACAGGCAAGAGCAAGTTCAAACCTTTAGGGCCTGACTCAAAGCTCCCCCTGTAATCAGAAAAAAAAAAAAAAAAGCCATAGCTGTAGGGGTTGGTGGTGCAGGTCTCTGATGTGTCTTTGAGAAAACATCAATTAAAATACTAAAACATAATAAATGGCCGAATTTCATGTGGGAAATTCTTTTCTAAAGCTTTATTTTCCATATTAGTTTTAATTTTGCTTTTAGCCCTCTCTGAAATGTTGCTGCTTGCATCTGTAACCYTAGAGAATGGAGCATCATTACACTCTGCTGCAAGGAGCATCCCCCACAGACAAGCCCCCAGCCTTGCCCAAATCCAACTCTGTGGTWCTTAGGCCCCTCAGAGAAAGAMTGCAGMCTCACCTCATGAGTGAARAGGGAAAARGTGTTTTGCATCATGAYWGTTCAGAGAAAGAKACWAGGAAGAAAAAACATTGATGGTCTRAACACATCCRTAGGAAACAGRCAGTTTCTACTGAGACTTCTCTGAAACAAAAGTCACCACCACCACAGGGATTTCCACAGCAGCAAGAGAAATAACTCCAAACTCTCCCCACTGGTGCTGATTTCTGATAMAGTCATCTCCCAGCAGAGGACAGGAACAGCCCATTGCCCCATTCCATGGCAGCTAGAGGGAGAGCAGAATTTTCACTCMTTATTTTCCAAGTCCTGTTTCTGTCAGGGGAAAGGACTCTGGAGCATTTCCTGGCCATCAGTAAAGGAGGGTGGGGTTTGCTGTGGAAAGGGAGCCATGAGCAGTCAAAATCAGTCAAATCATGCAAGAACAGTGCTTGGAGGAGTTCTGGGAATTATGAGGGGTTTGTCTCAAAATTCCTTTCAATGTAATGTGTTGTGAGAGAAATATCTGATGGGAACACCAGTTCAGCAAAACATTAAACAGGTACTTAATGTACAGTTAAACATAAAATAAAAATTAACCCCAGGCAAGTATAATCCACAAAATTCCCAAGAGTCTTTTCAGGTGCTTCTTTGCATGAAGTTATTTCTTACTTGATTCAAGAAACCACTATACCAAATCTATTCTCATTTTTCTTCTATTGGAATGGGCCAAAATAATTTTTTCCCTCAGAAAATTACATTATTAAAAAAAAAATATTCCCCAGCCTCCTTTTTGGGAGAAAACATTGTGAGGTTACACCATGGACTTCAACAGATGCTTACAATTATACAAGTGTTTTCCTTGATCAGACTTTGGAAGAGAAAACAGTATATAGCAGTCAAATCCTAAATATAACCTACTGAAGTCACTGGAGAAGGTCTGGCACTGCCATGGCTGAATTTGGTTGGGCTTCACATATGTGAAGGGTTTGTTTTAAAAGCACAAGAATGTCAAAAGGACAGAATTAGTATAGTGAGATATATTCTCAGCATCTGAGCACGCTGTGTGCAGGTTCTGCAGTAATGAGTCTGATAAAATCTCYCAGGTTCATCTGTGCCATCCTGTACTCTTTAGCAGCACAGGGAAAATTATCTTCCAGAGCAAGAGTAATAAATTTTGGATGTGAAAAATATTTAGCTCCCAGGACTGTAGCTATGCATGCAGATAGGAAGTAGAAATGAGAAGAATGTTAATCTGACCAGCCTCCTGTCAGCCCAGGCTTTTCCTTGCTGAGGGTCAGAGACCTTTGAGCCCCATTACCACTTTCCTTACCTRTAAATGAAAAGAATCCCACAGCACAAAATTCAGTCACAGGTCACAACCAGACAACACCAAATATCTCCCATGCTTACCCCAGAGAAAACTGCAAAACCTAAAATTTCCATAGTGGAACATGATAGGTTCCAAAATGACCCCCATTTAAATAAGCACTGTTCTGTTCATAGCTTCCTTTGYGGAATGCAGAGTGTAAAGGTTTACTGCAGACACAGAAAATTAAGGAAAAACAGCACTTAAAGATTTAACCACCATATGGATTTCAGAAAGAGGTAAATTTTTTTCYGGTCTTCCTGATGTAATTTCTTCATTTGCCTGATTTACAAAATAAAGCAGTGCTCCCTCTTCCTTTCTGCTTCACTAGGATGTTATAACAACCATACATACAGTACACTGTTTTGAATATGCAAAATAGCATTTAACTGATCTTGCATTCAACAATCAGAAAAACATGTTCCTTTAAATTCCATCTAGTTTTATTGGAAAATTATTTGCTTCAGAAAATTTGTTTCTGGCACTTTAAAACACTGTGTTATGTGATAACTTGGGTTTATTCTCATCATTTATTGACTTGTTAAGCCATTTCATTTAGTGTTAATGATGCAAACCATCTTGTTTAATGCTTTGATGCTGCCCAACATATTATTGCTTTGGTCTGCAGAATAGGCCATTTYTAATATCTCTCCTTTAAAAAACATTATCATTATTTAATTTTTATTACATAAGTTYTACAAAAATGCCGTCTCAGAACAAGTAATTTGTAGATTAACCAACACCACAACAGCTTTTAAAAATCACTCAGTGTTCCAGGGCATTAACCTAAGACATCATAGCAGGAATTTTATGAGCTCTTGTGYTGGGGACAAGTACTATGATTATTCCCACTACAATGTCCCTTTTTAAGAGCCAGATTCAGAGCAGTGCCATGCAGTGTCACCACAGCACCACTGGGCTGGAATGTTGTGTTTACTGACACAAGAATGTTCTGGGCAGAAGCTTTCCAGAGAAAGAGACAGAGAAAGGCAACCTTTAATTGAACAAAGTTCCTTATTCAGTGTCAAGAGAAAGTGATTTTTCTGATTCTTGSTCAAGGCTGGGGCAAGCAGGAGTGGGAAGCTGAGCTGCTTCAGGGAAATACTGCAAGGGTCTTTTATGACTTAGCATTGCTGATGATAYTTCTATCCTATTTCTACTGAATGGAGCAGTTATTTGGGTTTCACTTACACTTCAAATGGTTTATAAGGAGGTGAATATTTTTTATGTGCTCCAAGACAGGATGGTATAGAGATTTAAGAAAAAAAGACATTGAATTCTGCAAATGTACAACAGAGWCTCAGATTCAGGATAAGTACACATAAAAATAGGAGTAAGGTCCCCAAAAAGTGGCTTTCTATCAGCAAGGTTCTTGTTTTCCTAGGTCTTACTGTAGTTTTTGATTGGGTTTGTTTGGTTTTTTTTCAGAAATAGAAAAAGCAAAATTTAATCAGAGAGGTCAATCTAAAGCATCTTTTACCCATCCACAAGRCAGGGTGTATGGTTTTTCTGGTTGTTTTCTTTTCTAATCCCTTCCCTCAGTATTCCAGGTTACAACATTTTCATTTCCATTCCAATAGTTTCAGAAACCAAATTGTTTACTTCAATGCTCTATTCCTTCCTGCATGATTCTCAACTTCTGTCGTGCCATTATATGAAAGACATTTTTGTTTGACATTTCATAGAGCTTATGAGAACAATACATTTCATGCATCACCTTTGTATTTCATTTCAAGCCACTGAAAGGTAAACTCCATTCAACCCCACTGAGGTTATCTGTCTTATCCCAAATCCACGCTGGCTTGGAGAGCCCTTTCTGCTCTCTTTCTGAGCACAACTGCTCAGACAAAGCCCTGTGTTTTCCATTGCTCAGGCTGCTCCCTCACCCACAGCTCAGAGCCCCTTTGAGCAGTTTCTCTCTTTCACTTTATGAACAGATTTTTTTTCTTTTCTTTTTTTTTCTTTTTTTCTTTTCTTTCTTTCTTTATTTTTTTAATATAGGGGACCCTTACAATGGTTGTTTTAAATCTGACAACAGCTGTCCAATAACCCAATGACAGACAGAAAACCCAGAGATGAAAATCATTTGAACAAATCTGTAGTCAGTTTGAGAGACCACTAGGGAAAGTACCCAAAGCAAGCACCAAAAACATACTTAGAGTAATTGTTAAATGAGACAAAGAAAAAGCCTTTCTGTAGCTTGCAGTTGGACTGTTGCATCCTTCTTTGTCTTTCTTAAGGTTCATGCAGCTAGAGGGTGGTTTCAGATTCCGTAAGGTAAGATGCAATGGGAAAAGGGTCATTTTTTCATATGGTATATTACCAAAAACATCCTCCTTTCTCCCTGAAGTTCTCTCATTGGCCTTTAGAGATGCTAACTATTATAATGCCATCCCACAGCAAGTRTCAGTAACAAGTGAGACCCAGGAGACAGCACAACTGTGTTTGTGTGGAACTGGCACTGCCACWACAGAAAGTGTGATTAACAGGAGARTGGTCAGTATGTTTGTATTTGGCTGGCTCATTTGGAAGTCTAATTTGAAGGGCACAGGAAAGAAAATCTGGCACAAAGCCATGGATACATCACCACTTAATTCAGGTATGAATCTGTGCTGGAGTGGAGGCAGATCCCCCTCCAGCCAGCAGCTCCTGCTTTGCTACTTAGAGCAATATCAAAGTTCCTACAGCCATATCATGACCTGGCTCACAGAGTTGTCATCACTGAGCAGTGACTCTCAGCCTGAGCTTTTGTTCAGTAWGCTGAGAGAAGACCCACAGCCCATGCAATACAGAGGTTTAGGGGATAACCAAAGCTGTGGGAGAAGAGGGGACACCCCACTCAAAAGCAAGAAGCTGCCAGCTTAGCTCAGCAATCTTCACACTAATGGTTGCAATGATTACCTTCAGAATATAGAGCATATCTAAAACACCTGGACCCTTCCACAGGAGCTTCTATTGAGTTCAGGATGAAGATAACATAAAAGCTTAATGGCAACAAATTATATTTTAAGTCTTAACTACTCCATTGTTAACCGTTTTAGTAGAAACAGCAAGCTAAGGTGTTTATCTGCTGGCAGTGACTTCTCCCCTGGGTGAACTTCAATTAAATCTCTTCAACCATAGGGGGAAGAACGTAAAATTTAACTCTCTCTCTTTCTCACCACATCCTAAATCTTCTCAAACTGGAAGAAGAAGTGCATTTCCAGAAAGGCTGAGTAGTCACAACAGGGTATTAGGTTTGTGGGGCTGCAAAACACAAAAGGTCACAGCAGTGAGGGCTCATTAACCAAAAGTGTAAAAGACCACCTTTGTCCTTCTCAGTTGGAGAAGTGATGAAGGCAAATTTCAGAAGCCAACTCTTAAACCTAATAGCTATGGAGAAAGAGTAAATTAGCTCTACCCTTCACTGAAATGAAGCCAAAGCCCTGCCCTGCTGTCACAGCTGTGTTTGAGTACAGACACAGGTAGTTATTGCTGAGTTTCTGACCTGCTGGAGAGTCACTCCCCCATTTACTGYGTGACAAGTGGCTGACAGGCCTACACCTACAAGCTCAAGCTGGGTTTTGATGTTAATATTAAGCAGTTGTGCCAGAGAAGGGATAATGTTCTTGGTWTTGCTCTTGCATCCAGAGAGGAGATAATGCTCTTGCTCTTCTTTTAACTTTTGGATGACTAAGGTACCAGCTTCAGTCTTCAACAAGAATTAGGAACAGAGATACCTCAAGTGTTGTCAGCTAAAGTGTGCTAATCTCCTCACAGTGCAGCTTATGAGGTTTTGCAGATTGCCTGTAAGATTTAGCCTGGCACYACTGAAGGCAAGTTCCCTCATAATAAGCTAACAAATTGTAGTGAATTGCACTTACCCCTTATGAAACCATGTAAGCTCAAACAAGTGGGATAGAATAACTTAAATTCTGTGTTGATGTGGAAGGAAACAGCAAATTCCAATTTCATCCAAAATCCATTCCAGTTCCCACCAAAAGTTAGTGGTTCCTTGTTAYGATGCTCCTCCCTTAACAGGAAGGGAGCACCCAAGATTTGTAGATGCTTRTGGTTAAATGGAATGACATAAGTCAGAGGGTACCTGCAAAAGCTTACAAAAGTTTTTAGCAAACTACACACTTGGCATGGAAATTGGTGTGTTAGTCCCAGACCTCCTAGCACAAGCAGTGGGTTTTGGATTAAGGGATAAGGTGAAAGGGAAGAGGGAAAGAAAGAGATGAATTGAAGAGGGAGAGAGAGAGAAAGAAAAGAAAGGACAAGGGATCACCAGTCTTTACTCCAGCATTGATCCAGCTGTGGTGTCCAGGTTCCTGGGGTGCAGGTGCACAGCAAATGCACTGGGCTTTGTGGGAATACCTATTCATAGGTAAGTTTTCTCTGCCCTGGAGAGAAGTTTCTAGCTTTCCATGCAAATTAATTACCACTGCCCACTCCTCCAGACCTTTCTAGAAACGAGTTGGAGGCTTTAGGGGTCTTCAGTGGTCTCAATTCCCCCTGCATTCCACACCCACTTCTCAGCCTCATTCCTGTGCTTGCACTCTGTTGGGCTTATCTGCAGGAGCCAGAACAAGGGTGTTTGTGCAGAAAAGTGCTGCCCTGCCTCCACAGSGCCTCTTCTCCAGCCAATTCCCATTCTTTCTCACGGAGTTCTTGTCTGTTATTACCAACAACYCTTSGTTGGCTCCACAGCCATCTGGCTGTCAGTGTTTGAGACATTATCCCTTTATCTTCTGGGCTTCCACACMTCTTCTGACTCAATTTCTGCCACCCACTCCGTGCACGCTCTTAGCCACTGTTTCCCAGGAAGGGTGGGCAGTGGGATAGGACGGGGAGGGGACAGCTGATGAAGCGGTCCCAGAAGTTGGAGCTTTCTTTCAGTTTCGGTCCGAGGACGCGACACGAAGGCAGCGAGGCTGCAGCCGCAGCTTCGGCCGCGCGATGGCGCCAAAGCTCCCGGG
>CADDXX010000241.1:1088549-1107389 GCA_902810485.1 Alauda arvensis
CSCYCCCATCCATGGTCACAAACTGAGAATCTGTGGAACCACTGTCACTCCTTGCACACAAGCTCTGTAGGGCTTTGCTCCTGAGTAATCTGAAGATTGAGAAATGGCTTAGCAAGGCAGGCATTTTGTCAGGTCAGCAAGYCTGTCTGCTGAGCAGAGTTAGAACAAGTATCTTGGTCACTTAGGAAATAATCCAAAACCTTGGAAACATGATTTGTGGTAGTGTTTCTCCACATTAAGTATTTGAATATAACTTAAGCAATGTTTAAAGTGGGGCACATGAGCAGGAGCCCTTGGATTGATTCCATCTTGCCTACTGAAGTTTTTTTCTGGTCTTCAGCGGGGATGAGTGGCTGTTGAAGCAGTAGATGAAAGTGTAATAGCCAGATATCTTTGGCAGTGTCTGTGTGCAGCTAGATACTGCAATCTGCAGGCTAAGGCATTCTCACAGTGCTGGGGAGRGCAGCCAGTTCTCATTTCTTCCATACATTGGGGTAGGGAAGAGGTCTGATAAGGCTGGTTTGAATGCAAGGCTGCTTAGCCTGTGTTTTGGAATTTGAAAATACCTTGCTATCAATTAAGTCTGCTTTTTTTTGTCATCAGACTAGTTGCAAACTTGTATGAATAGTATGACTGAGGAGTAAATTTTGCTTATTTTATCAGGAAAAACCAATATATTGAATGGTATCGTGTGTGTTGCATATTAAGGCACACAGAAAAGCAGTGGAGTTTGGCCTGTTCTGTCCATTTGGCATCCAGGTCATCCGGAGATATGTCATGGATCATGGAAAAAAGTGTTTCAGTACTCACTCTGTGCCTTTGCCACAGCTTGGGATTCATTTGCTGTGATGGGTCTGTAGCATCCTTTAGAAATAGTTCTCTGTTACTAATGATTCAAATCCTGGAAGCAAGCAGGGGAGGAAGTGTTTGAATGATTATTCAGTTCAGCCCTGGAACTGAGAGTTCCTGAGAGCTGTCCCTAAGGCAGRGATCCCTGTGTGGGCAGCTCCAGCCCTGGTGGGGAGAATACTGCAGGGCCCAGGCACTTCTTTTGCAGCTCACATCAAAGCTCTGGTCTAKGGAACATAAACTGACAGTGCAGCAAGGCCACTGTAGAAAATCTGGAGTTCTTAGTGCATTGGGAATTCTCCGAAAGTCATTCAATAGTCTTCCCTTGTTAAAGGAAAACAAAACCAAACCCCATTTTTGTCCCTGATGATGCTTTAAAGGGTTTTTCCTTTGTTTCTGCAAGGTGGTACAAATCATAATGTCAATGACATTCAATTTTAAAATGCAGTTAAATTGGCTTTCAATAAAAAGGGCAGTGATGTCATTTACACAAATAGGGAAATCTGTTTGCCTKTATTCCAGACAGATGAGTTTGTACTTTGTGCCTGAATAAACCAGTCAGCCTCCACTGTGCTTTTACTGATTTGTAAATATAAAAATAATATTTTTATATTTCTTTGCAAATTTGTACATTTAAAATAAGTTTAGTTGCCTGTTTTTGTGATTGACACATCCCTGTCTTCCCCTTCCTTTACACCCTGTTTCTTTCYTGTACTGAAAACATCAAGATGTTAGTGGGTTTTTTKAAGTTCAGCCTTCACTTACTAAATASAGACTGAAGTATTTATAATTTAATCATGGGAAATAACTCCTCAAGTATCCATTATATATAATGTTTTCTTAGTGTAGACTTTGCTATGAAGTTACTGGCAGCTTTTAAGCTAACAGTTCCTTCATGGTTGGCTGGCATTACTCAGGATGAAAGCAGTGTAGTATTAACTTACTTGAAATTTCCAAAAGTCTGTCCTGCACAGAGGCATTAACAGGATAATAARTTGTTTTGCTTTAATAGTGGGAAGAACTCTTCTCTTTGCCTGTGAAATCCAACTTTTCTTTGCTGTTTTGTTCCAGGACCTGCCCTGGCCTGGGCTGGGTGTGGGTGATCTGTTCCACCGGCCACAAGCCACTGTGCTGGTGACAGTGAAGGGCGTGGACAAACTGCCTGTGAAAGGGTTTTCTTACCCCATTGAGAATGTGAGTATCCACATCTGGAACTGTCCCCTGATTCCTGGGACTCCTGTGGTCTAATGACAAGTACATGATTGTCTGCTGTAGTCCCTCATGTTCACTTACTTCCTGCTTCCCTTGAAGTTTGCATATCCCCTAAAGTGATGGATCAATGATCTAKTCAGGATTCTGTACAAGGCAGGAGGCCCTTGAGATCACCCAGGGCTCAGTTCAGTTCAGTGTGCTTTTTTTGACCAAAGCATGTTCTCCTTGAAAGACAGCTAATTTTAATGTTTGTACCAATCCATTTCTTCCCRTGGTAACTTAATATTTCAAGATCGGAATTGTTTTTTGCTTCATCTGAGTGTGTGATAACATTTTATATGGATTGRTTTTTTTGATGTAGTGTATCACCCTCTGAATGGTCTTTTGAGTTTTCCTCAAGTACATGACTGTGAAATACAGCACTCAGAGACACCATTCCATTGTATTGTATCAAGAAGAAAACAACACACATTACATTTACCTATCACAGTCAGAAGCTAAGGCTTCTCAGGCTTGTTACAGCAACAGAGAATCCTTTTGGTTGGAGGGGAACTCTGGAAATCATCTCATCCCTGATGAAGCAGGATATGAGCATCTCCACAACTGGAGACTCCATGACCTCTGGGCAACCTCTGCCAGTATTTGACCACCCTTGGAGAAAAATRCTTTGTTCTTGTGTTAAGTTAAAATTTCCTGGGTTTAAATCTGTGTTGTCGCCTCTTCTGTTATGGGACACTTTAAGTAGTGAATGGAAATGTGCCATTCTGTGTCTTTTTTTAATAAAACCCRCAAGTGTTTAAGAAAACTAACAGTTCCATTAGCTTGCCAGTAATGGCACTATACTGTGCTAGCATTTGTTCTATTTTTAGTAGGTTTTTTTATATATGTCTTTTTTTGTTTCAGCAGTTGGTCTTTCTGCTGGTATATTTTCACCCACCAGCTTTTTGTGGTTCATAACTTTACATCTCCAGTAAGATTGTTTCCCTTTTGCATTGCTTCTATATTTGCTAGTCTTGTTTTACTGAWAAACAAGGCTATAGTCTAAGCCTAAATAATCCTCTTAATGGTCCTTTGGAGTTCTTGTGTCTGCCACATAAATAAAATGTCTGTTCACAGATGCACAGGTGATGTTTTGTTTTGCACATAGTTCCTATTACTTATTATCACTTTGGAAATGTGCATACCCTTTTCTTTCGTAGTTAGGATCAGTAGTCCCTGTTTAACCCAAAAATCTGACTCAACTTTGTTTTCCAGGCTGTTCCCTTCAGTCTSGACAGTGTTGCAAATGCCATCCATGCTCTGTTTTCTGAGGAGATGCCCGTGGTGTTGCAGCTGGCCCCCAGTGAGGAAGTGAGTATTGCTTCACTCCCACCTATGCTAAATAGGGAAACCTCTTTCCACTTGTGTGCCTGGAGCAAACCCAAGCGATCACATGAAATTCTGGGCTGGGGAGTGTAGGCATGGTGGGCTCTCAGTGTGTGACAGGMGGAGCTGGGCAGGAGCAGTGCTGTCAGTAACCAGAGCTGTCCCTGCAGAGGGTGTACATGGTGGGCAAGGCCAACGCCGTGTTTGAGGAGCTCTCTGTCACTCTGCGCCAGCTGCGGAGCCGCCTCTTCCAGGACAGCTCCATCCTGAGCTCCCTGCCCCTCAGCTCCCTCAGCAGGAACAACGAGGTAAAAACCGTGCATCTCTGGGGATTTCTGTGGGGTTTGTTTCTAATATTCTTGGTTAGCTTGTGCTTTTCTCCTTCCCTGCTTTTCCTTCCCTCTTTCATTGCCTGTGTTGGAGTACTTGCAAGAACAGGACGGGACTGCTGGGAGATGTTTCCCAGAGCTTTATTGCTGCAATATCAGTCTCAATACCAGGTTTGAGACAATAAAAACATGGCAATTGCTCAGGTCTTGCTAGAAGCAGCTAGCAGCTAAAGATCTCTTTGTCACATGGCATTTTAAAAGTTTTTCAATCAGTAGCATATTGCTAAAGCTTACAGACAACTGTTTTAGCCAATTACCAAAAGCACACGTACACCTGTTTCAAACAATGCTTGTTTTGCTTTGAATTAACAATACACAATGTTCCATTATTAAACTTAAAACTTTCTACTGTCTTGCTAAGCATATTTCTCTGTGGTCTCAATATTTATCATATATGCCAAACCTAACACATTACTGTTCAATGTCTTTGCTTGCTATATTTTTGTATCTTCTGCTTTTCATAATTTGCAGCTGCAGCTAACTCTAAATTCTCTGCTCTTTCTGTTTCTGAGGCCTGCTTTCTTAGATCCTAAAAGCCTTCTTACATTTACTATTTCCCACAATTGCCTAAAAGCCCATTCCTAAKTTTTTCTAACTAAGTTCAARTATTTTTTAAAGTWACTTTAKTGGAAGAGTTATTTCCTTCTAGCATGTTCTGATGTTGTCACAGACAACTGTTATAAAATACTTGCAACAAAACAAGACTTCCCTAACTTGGGTTTCATCAAAGGAAATACCTGTTTCTGCCTCTTCCCTCAGGTTGATTTGCTTTTTCTGTCAGAACTTCAAGTGCTACATGATATTGCAAGCCTGGTAAGGTGTTTTGAAACATTTTCCTCTCTTGTGTCAYGAACTTTAGAGATCTTTAAAGCTGAGAAGCCATAGCCAGGATACTTGGCAACCAGTGATGCATATTCTAGTGTGTCATCAGCTGGTTCTGTCAAATAATGCATTCTGTTTGTATCAGYCCCATCACTGCAGTTGTGAATGAGAACCTTGATCATCTGTAGTTKTMTTTKGTGTTGTGTTTGGTCAGAACAGGGGGARTTYTGGAATACTCARTGAAGAATTTGCTGGGGCTTTCTTTGGTGTCTAACTTGAGAAGTGTAATGGTATTTAAGAACATGTTCTTTGCCCTGTCCACCATTTTACTTCAAAATATCACTTCATCTGAAAAGACTGGAGTGACTTYTGTGCCATGAATAGTGATGGTGGTCGAAATGCTTCAGTGGAGGGGTGAGCTTTTAATTCTGAGGATCTTTTTACTGAGAAGCTGCTGTCTTGTTGCTGTGGTTTAGGGTTTGTTTTAGTGGGTCAGTGGTGTGAGGGTCTTTTTGTTTCATTTTGGTTTGGTTTTTCCCATGTGCCCTTTGAGCTGCAGCCCTTAACTACTGAAGTGAAAGAAAGAGTCATGAAAAAACTCAAAAATTCCCATTAGGTAAAGAGCTAGTGGAGAGAAATGGGGCTCTTGAGAAAATGAGGTAGAACAACTTGGTTTTGTTTTGCAGGCTAGAAGTGCTGCAGTTTAAGTAGTTGGGAAGATGGGATTAAATTCCTTGTTTTCAGAGACTGTTGTCTTGTGCAGACAAATATCAGTGCTGCATCTTCTTAGCTGCAGAAATGCAGGAATATCACTCCTCTCCTTTGAGATAATTTGGATTGTATTGGTTAGACTTTGACTAGTWTTTGATGATACTTCTCAAATAAACTACTTTTGTACATGGACAACGCAGGGTGAAAGTTGCAACCTACTGAGCTTTGCAAGGGCCAGCTTCAAGCAAGGAAATGATAATATCTAAGTCTTTTAGTTAGGTGTTTTTGATTTCTCTGAGTTTTATTTTCATGGCAATTATGGAACAAAGATTCTGATGTCAATAAGTATTCTATTTCTTTTTAGTACACTCTATTATGTGTATGTAACCTTGTGTTAGGAACAGATGCTACATAATGATCATCTGCTTTCTTCTGTAGAATTAAAAAAAGAAACAATTATGGACATCTAGTTAGGTTGGCAAGAATTCCATTTCCTAATTATGAAATATGACTRTAAAAAGTGAGGCTGGATTAGTCCAAGTAAATTGATTTTGTGCAATGTGTTTTTAAAGTAACCTGTGTGTGAATTAATTTCTTTCTGCCCTCAATGTTGTGCCAAAGCTGTCTCGACACAAGCACTTGGCCAAAGATCACTCTCCAGACCTTTATTCCCTGGAGCTGTCTGGTTTGGAAGAGATTGGAAAACGATATGGGGAAGACTCTCAGCAGTTCAAGGATGCTTCTCAAATTCTTGTAGACTCTTTGCAAAAGGTATATTGTCTGGCTAATGAACAAAAGTCATGGTAATACTAAGAAAATAATTTTTATTTTAACTACAAAGAAGTGAGATGTAACTTAGTGCTGGCTTGCCTCATGCTTGTTTTTGTTGTTTGGTTTTTAAAATGCTGTTGTTTAGTTATAAAATTGAATGTTACAATTTGCCTCTCTGGAAAGTGTTGGCATGATTCTACAATGTGTTTAGATGTTTTAAATAATGGAGTAGGGGTGTATTGAAACCTTTTATCAACATGACTTGATATGTTTGTTTTTCTTAAACACCTTGCATTTGGAAGCACCAGAATGTCTCACAAAAAAAGACTCTTGGAAATGTGGAAATATCTTTATCCCAAGGTGCAGTGGTTAGTTTAGCCTTGCCCACAAATCCATGTAAATGTAAATTTCTAAGACTTTAAAATAACTGCTGTTCATCCATCAGTTTGCTCRGGAAAGTAATTCTTCAGCAGGTCTTACATAATCATGAGTTAAATTTTTATTAAGATCGTCACTTTTGAGAGTTTCCAAAAGTGGTGAAAAAATTCAAGAACATCAATTTGTTAAGGCCAAATACTTGCTTTCTCTAAGCATTGCTCTGTGGCCTCTTTGACCTTAAGCAAATATATTTATGTATTAGACATATTTGCATTTGGGCCAGATGAAAATATTTGGGTTCATGGTTTCCCAGTGGGAGTTTGAGAACCTAAATATTTTGYTGGAACTGGCAGACACACAATTAGGAAATGTGTGGGGATGGGCCTTTTGTAAAAGGGATGRAAGAGTGAATCTCAGCCCAGAAAGCAGGCAGGAGCCACAGTCTGCTGAACTGATTGGGGGTTTGGAAGAGGCCTTGTAAACCACAGGAAGGTTGGCACTTAGTGAAATTCTGAAATAGTGTCAACTTTTATGGCTTTCCATAATTATTCCTGAAGCTGACATCTTTTGTTTTACTACATCCTGCTAACAAAACTCTGCTTYATTCCTGGCTGCAGTCTAGGCTTTTAATTAAGCCACCTTTTCTTCTCCAGTTTGCAGATGAGATGTTTAACCTGTATGGTGGCAATGCAGTAGTRGAAGTGGTGGCTGTGAAGGAGTTCAACTCTCCCCTCTCAAGGAAGACTCGCTCCATTCTCCAGGCTTCACAGGTAGTAGAGCCACAGTTTTCTAAATCTTATTCATTAAAATCCAAAGTGTATCAGTTCACCTGAGTGTAACTTTTTCTGAGGACTAAAATACTGAGTATGACTTAGGTGTGGGTGCAGCTTACTTACTTGTCTTGGTCTTCAYTTTGTCATTCAGTAATTTCACTTGAGGAAGGCTCTGGAGGTTTCCCAATCCAACCTACTGCTCAAAGCAGGACTAATTTAGGAGCTWGATCAAGTTGCTCTGGTTCTTGTCCACCCAAGTTCTTGAAAAGTCCATCCCTGGAAGTCCCACATTCTCTCTTGCTCCAAAGCATTAACCACTTTCATGATGCAAACTTCTTCCCTTATGCCTTGTTAGARTTTCCCTTTCTGTGTTGTCTCCCCAGTGCAAGTCCTACCCTTCCAGCTGTGGGAAAATGTGTTTTTCTTGGCTGGACTCCAGACACAGGCCAGGTTGTGGTTGTCCTGTGGCACTGCTGGCTCCTATTCCCCTTGTCCACCAGGAGCTGCAGTCCCTCTCTGCAGCTGCCCAGCTGCTCAGTGCCCAGCCTGTGCTGTCATCTGGATTCTTCTGCCCCAGGTTCAGCACTTGGGATTTCATTTTCCTGTCACCTTCTTTTGGATTCATTCYACTGATGCCACTCACATAATCACTCTTTCGTATTCTGTGCCCTTGCATCAGATTTGTCTAGACAAAAGATCTCTCTTATTTGAGTTGCTCAGACTTTGGCTGGAGTCAAGCTGTTTGGTGTGCAAGCTCACTTTAAAGTAATATATCTTTTCTTTATTGCAGGGTAAAAAYGAAAATCCATATAACCTTGCCTATCCATATAACTATGACTACTCTGTAATCTTCAACATTGTTCTGTGGATGATGATAGGCCTTGCTTTAGCTGTGATAGTTATCTCCTACAACCTCTGGAACATGGATCCTGGCTATGACAGCATTATTTATAGGATGACAAATCAGAAGATAAGAATGGATTGAACTGCTCCATATTTCAGTGCAGGAAGATGATGAAGAGCAAGGTCTCCTTGAGTCTGTGTGGAAAAGAAATATTCTGACATGGTTAATTGTGGAAGTTTTTTAAGGGTGTATTTATTTCTAAGTATTTTTTCCCCCTTTCAACACTATTTTAAATGTTAGTAGTAGCACCAGATGGGATTTAGAAGTTGAAATCTGCTTGTTTAAGAGAAACCAAAACAACACTCCCTGGAGTAATTGTTATTAAAGTGACATCATTCCATTTTTTTTATCATGTAACATGAGTTTTTGAAATGCCCTGTACTGCCTGTGCAAACCAGATAAATTGAAATTACAATAGCAACATGTTGTTTGAAACTTTTACACTAGAAGGTTAAAAATTAAAGCTGAATTGTTGTGTTGTATATTATGAACCAGCTGTAAATGTTTATTGTAAATATTTATAATGGTTATATGTAACTTCAGAGAGGAAAGTAAATATTCTTSAGTCAAATACTAAATATAGAAATATTTCTATCAGCCTAGGACTCTAGTAGCACGAGTGGCATTTTGATCTCATGTTGATGGCTCAGAGGTGAGCTGTACACAGAAGGATCACCCCAGAAATGCAGTGGTTGGAGGTGAATAACACTCCTGTGGCTGGTCTGTACAGTGCAGTCTGTCAGTCCTGAAGTGGCACCTGGTCTAATGTCACAGTTGAAAGTTCCTGTTARGATGCTTCATGTTCCTTCCATTTGTGTTGATGTTATTATTATTTTAAAAAAATCAGTTCTTTTGGATGATAAGAGTGGACCAACACTAGATTTAAGTATACCTGGATTATAGTCCTGCTTCAGCCATTCAATAAAACAAAAAACAGTTGTTCTGGAATGCATTTATTCCTTGTGGCTTTGTAGATATGGCTATTCCTGTTTAGGATTTGTTTAGCTGACTGGGGCAAGTGTGGAGCATCTGCTGTGTGACAGTGGCCCTGAGCTTGCAGCAGTTTAGTTGTAACTTTCCTTCAAAAGAAAAATTACCTTGTGTGGATTTTCCTAAACCAGATAGTGTAGTTAAAACAAGTGGCTGATCTCTGGCTTGGGTCTTTTTTAGAACTACCTCCTTCTTAGAAACTCATTTGCTCTTGTGGCAAAAGGAGATCTTCCAGACTTGCAGCAGCATGAATGGAAACCACTGTTTTTATCATCTTGCCTCTMATGTGCTCTACTTTCCCTGCTGTTAGGAGATAATTGTTCCACTTCCAGAAAAAGTGATCTCACTGAATTAGTCTCATTTACTGGCAATGTCTGAATTGGTGGCACTGAAGTTGTTCATGTCTTGGAGATCCTGGACAATGATTCAAGTTGAAATGAGCAAATTGCAGGTTTGCCTGAGTCCAAGAAATCCAGTGTAGTATGTGTTACGACCACTTTAAATTGCTTTTAATGGCATTTAAAGTTAATCTGGATGATTGATACCAATGGATGGAAAGGAAAAGTTGCASTGGCAGTTTCTCTGGCAGGAATGTAATTATTGAACATTCTGTAACACCATGACAGAGTAGTYAAGGGAAGGCTCTTGGCCAGGTGTGAGAAGTAGGACACAGTGATTATGTCAATGATTATGATTAGATTTATTGCTAATAGAGTATCTAAATGTTCCCCAGTGCAGTATCCAAATAGGAATTCTGTCATCTCTAACAGTGGGTTCAGAGGTCTGATCAGATWAGCAGTCCATTTCAGATACTGGTACAGGGTTTTACAGGAGCTGGTTGTTTAAAGGGACTGTGTAATTAATGGGAAGTATTTAACAGTTTATTTTAGTCAGTGTGAAGTTGGCAGTGTAGAATTTGTTYAAATGCAGGACCTGCCATTGAGATGGTCTCTGCCTGTCAGCTCTCTCCCAGCTGCTGGTGCAGGCTCTCATTTTACTTTTTAAAGCTGGTCTTAGACAACTCTGAAGGGTGAATTGCAATTCCCATTTCTCCTGTTAGTACCACATTTGTTCCTTCTCATGGCTGCAGGCCTCCAGCTGGTACTAAAGGTGCTTTTGAGCACTGTCATGTGTGCTGTGTCTTAAATACCAAATGCTTTGTGCAGCACAGGCTGCATTTTGAACCACTCCAGAKCCCCTGTGCTTTAGTTTGAGTTAGGAAAGCCAGACACACTTTATTATACAACAATATTGGCCCATAACTGCTRATCAAATGGGCAATTGCAATTCTGATCACTGAGCTAGGAATAGTCTTTTCATACTTAGAATTATGTTAATTAGAATGAAAGTGCCATCARCACTACCAGATCTGCTCTTGATTGTTCTCTTTAAATCACCCCAAGAATGTAAATTGTAAAAAGATTTATGTGRTATGGCAGAAAGCATAGGTTTTGTGCACAGAGCTATGACAGAAGCAGTGAAACTGTCAGGTGAAGTTCTGGGATGGAAGACAGCAGGGAGAAGCCAAGGCAGRAAGGGGATGCAAGGAGAATAACAGCTGGTATTGGGATCCTGTGTGCCCAAAGTGAGAAGGGCAGGAGGGTTGTTTTGCAGTATTTGGCAGCAAGCAGCTTTCACCAGGCTGGGACAGGCTCCACAAAGTGCTCTCAGTGGGRTTTAGGATGCAGCTGCTGCAGGAGTGATGTGATCACCACAGAGAGTTCTTTGGGAGCTTGGCCTCTGGCACAAAGGATGATGTGGATTTGGTTGGGTCTTCCTCAGACCTTTTTCTTTCATTGTCGAGTATGTGGCTTCGGCTGTACCTAACTGTTCTCAAATTGCTGAAATCTCTGAAGGAGAGAATCCTGAGTCAGAATTGAAGACTGAGTGTTGCTTTTGATACTTAGGTAAAAAAGAAGAAATACAAGAGAAATAAAAAAGAAAGTAAGTCATAAAAGAAAGGGTTCTTTGAAGAGTCAGTATG
Source organism: Alauda arvensis (assembly GCA_902810485.1). Taxonomy (NCBI): domain Eukaryota; kingdom Metazoa; phylum Chordata; class Aves; order Passeriformes; family Alaudidae; genus Alauda; species Alauda arvensis. Next base: position 1,099,698 of record CADDXX010000241.1, read on the forward strand.
CTTCTTTTTCTAGATAATGCCCCAAARTCTAAACCTGGCAGAGGGAGGTATAATCAGCCTTTGTGCCTGCATCAACTTTCCAGGCTTCTCTGTGGCAGGAATGGCAACTTTCAGRGTTCTTGCAGCTGTAGCTACACACAGGCAAGGGAGGCCTAAAGCAGATCTGAAACGTGTAAATGTTACAATATCTAAAAAAAGGAAGTGGAAATGAAGAAACKACATTGCAATGCAAATGTTGAGCAACCTGGCAAGTGATTGCTGAGATTTATAGGTCACCCTTCATGGATCTGAAGCACACTGCCAGTCTAGGTAAAGAGATAAGCATCTCTCAAAACAAAACAAAACCCCTCCAAAACAATGACATTCTGAATCCTGTACTGACACATTTTTTGGCCATTGGTGAAATGGGTGCTTTGAGCTAAAAGTCACAAATTTTCTCAAAAAAGTAYTTCTTTTTGCTCAAGTGAGGGTTTGGGACTCTCCTGCATTTTTTATTTTTCCCCTCTGCAGGCCCTGAACCATATTTTTGGGAATTYTCATCTCTGTGGAAGCAGGGAGAACATTTTCACACAAGTATTGCAGGACAGAAAAGGAGCYAGATCAAGGAGGACAGAAGTGGAATGATCAGATTCCAGATCTGTTAGAACAAAAGAAACTTGAAAAAAATGAGGAACCCAGAAGTTTATTTCCTGTCCTGTTGTGCCACCAGTGCAGAGCATGGCTGTGGAGGAACTGAGCTGTAAAGGGCTCCTATTGCTCATGGTGTGAAATCATCACCCTGGGGTTCCTGCCTGGACTTGGGCAATGTGTCCTGCCTGCCCAGGGCTGAGGGACAGGGGACAGAAAGCCCAGGAGGCCACGTTCCTCTCAAATAAACAGAGCAGAAACTGATGGATGGCACAAAGCCAAACATCCAAATAGTCTGCTCCAGTGCCCGTTCCTAGCTGAGCTGCTGGAAAGAGCTGCTACAGATGGTGTCTGTGTGTGGCAGGCAGGAGATGGGGCTGTCCAAAACCAGCAATGCAGGGGACTTCCAGTGCTCCTGGAATCTCTGTGAYATTCTCCTGGATCTCTGTAACAACTCTCAGGCATTATTTTCTAGAATAGGTCAAAAAGGCATGGACTGCATCTCTGCTCTAGAGTGCTTGAGGACAGCACCTAGAATACAAATCCCATCCCTAGACAGGGACTTGCCTTGCTTGTGCCTTAAGAGCTTAAAGAGATTCTTCTGTTGCTGAAGGATGGATTCRTGCTAAAGGACTCTGCCAATCAGATTTGGTATTGATGTTGATGTCACCCAACATCAACARAAATACATAGCTCAGTTCTTGGCATGAATACACATCATAAAATGTTTAAAATGTTTCATAAGGGGAACAAAATTGATGGTTGCACAAAATTACAAAGGCAGTCAAATTCYACTTAATTATGCTCCAGTGCATATGAATTYGTGATGACAAATTTACATGTCCTTAATCTAGTGAGCACRTGYTTTTCATTAGGCCAGGGAYRWAGAAGCASTGGGTAAGATAAATAAATTCACAGTATTTTAGCTGGTAGCTGATGGCCAGCACTGTAAAGTCACAGACTTGAACAACTTCAGTGCTGCCAATCTACTCACCTGCTCAACCCCTGCTCTTTAAATACTTCTTTACAATGGCATGCTTCAAGTACCCAAACAACTGACATTAAAAACATCTGCTGCAGTACCTGAGTGATCAGTCAGAGCATTTGGAACACTGGAGAGCTAAACGGGAGGTCTAACCACACCCTACAGCAGTTAATCAATCAAAACCTTGACTGTGGTACAGCATCAGCTTGGAAAGAAAGAAACAGCTCTCAATTATTTCTGTCACTTTTACTCTCTGCTGTAGGGAAAAAAAAAAAAAAAAAGGGAAAAATACGTGAAACCAGCTGCACCAATCATTTTACATGGGCTCATCCCAACTTTTCTGCAGGCTGCAGAGCCAGGAGGCTGCCAGAGCTGCCAATTCCAGAGCACCTCTGATTCCTTGGGAGACAGCCGAGTCTGAACCACCTCTGCCCCACTGAAGAATGTGCAGTTCTCCCCTCTGGAGATGTCCAGGGAGCTGTGTCCTGGCTGGGATGGATTCCTTGGGAGCAGGGAGGCTCTGCCCCATGCCTGAATGGAGCCTGGTGGCACCCAAATGGTGGCAGCTCTGGATAACCTGACAGGAAAACAGGCTAGAAATAGGAAGTGCAATCAGCTGTCAGTCATGCAGAGAAGCAGATGGGGTGAGGAGGCTTAACTGGAAAAAGCACAAACTAAGATAAGCTTTCTCTATATATGAAATGGTTTTGATCTCCTTCCTGCATGTTTGCATGCACACACACAGTGTTATATTGGTCTTTACAAATGAGACCTTGGGAGAAGCTTCCTCTCCCCATTAAAAACAGTACTTTTAATAAAAAGTGAAAATATTTTTAAGCCCTTCCCATATTTTAAAGGAGATTTAAAAAAAGAAGTATGCTCAATATTTTGTAAAAATGAGGATTTATAAACTCAGAAGATGAATAGGAATGCATCCACCTAAAGAAAGATATCCAGGAAAAACATCTGCAGGAAAACTGTGCCTATACCCCTATCATCCCACAGGTGCTGCTGACCAGAAGCTGTCTTTGATGTGTGTTACTTCTGGAGAAAAACAAAATAATCCATCAAAAACAAGCACAAGTGAATTAGGAAAACAAGCAGGACACAAATAGTACTGTTGGAGTGTAACAGCCTCAGTGCCAACCTGTGGCACAAGGGTCACTTTGATTTCACCTTTGTCCCTTAACTACTGTTTTTTATCCAAGGGAATGGGAAAGTCAGCACCAAAGGGGAGACAGAGGGAGTTGGAGGGGCTGATCCTCACACCTCCCCAGGACCCAAAAAACTTTCACCACACAGTGAAAAGCTGAAATTTTAGAAAGTGATTTCAGAGCAGGGTTCCTTCCAAGTCTGCCTCCCTGGCCATCCCAGGGCAGAGCTGGAGTCTGCTGTGCTCCTGGTCAGGGGATAACTGCCAGACAAAGCTCTCCATCCCAGGAACATCGYTCTGGGAAGCAGCCTCTGACATGCCACAACTGGAGTCATGATCTTGTCATGAGACCARCTTCCTGTCTGGGACAGACTGTCCAGGCTGGAACAGCACAACAACYAGTCTGCAGTTTACTTCCTCCTCTGCTCCCTTTGCTCCTTTTCTTTTTTTTCCCCTTTGTTTTTATTTTTTATTATTTTTGTTTTGGTTTTGTTTTATTTCTTTGTTTGATTTTTTTTTCTGTTAACCCAGAGATCCCCAGGAATTAATCAGCACAGGAATCACCTTTATTTCTTCTTTCCACCCCATGTTCGGCCACTTTCATGCCACAGACCCGATTGTTTAAAAATTCCACAGCTGCTGAAATATTCAGATTGTTGGAAGTGGTGAAACAAGTCCTACTTGCCATCATTTCCAGCACTGTGTAGGAGTAATTGGTTACTGTAGCCTAAATTAACTATTTGGCAGAGGGGAAAAAAATCTAAAAAGCGGAAGTCTTTAAATACTGACAAATTCCTTTACGAATTTCCCTGTAACATGCAGCTTAATCTTAGCTGGAAAATAAACACATTTGCATTCTTTACTCTATTTTTTTTCTCCTCAAGCTCTTCCTCTCTGGTCTCTGTTAAAATTTGGCTTTGGTCATGTTTCTGTTCTTCAAAGCATTGTAGCCTCTGCACTCCAATCCTTCAAAAAGTYCTTTATAATCTGCATCTCTTGCAAGGGTTGGAGTAGCACAAATGGACAAGACTATTCTGATGGAATTAAATATTCCTACAGAGAACATTATTCCTCACTCAGGAGTGTGGACATCCCTCACTCAGGAGAACAYGTGGATGAATTCTCTAGGTCTGGCCTGTTCTGCATCTTCATTTCATCACCTTTAAGCTGCCCTCTGCCACTGAACTAAGCTGAGCCTGCATTGACAACATGGGACACCGTGGCAAAGATTTGGGATGGGATRGAGGAGGTTACTTTTATTTATTTGTTTGAATGCCTGTGCAATTCAGATGGGGAGGAAAATTTGGAAAAGCAAAGAGAACCAGAGTAAGACTTTGACCTCKTTCCTTAAAAATGAAGGCACTGAAAGCACTGAAATGGAAAGCACTGAAGGAAAGCTACGATGCAGGAAGGATATTCTGGCTCCCTCTCAGTTGCAGGGAGGATGTCCCAGCACCAGGGCTGGGAGRGAGGCCAGGGGAAGGAGGGAAGAAGCAGCCAGGGGCTATCCCTCTCTCCAGCCCTCTGGAGGACACCTCTGGGCCAGTCCCTGCTGCTCTCCTCCCTCTACTCCCTCCACTCCTCATTAAGTTTAAGATCAGTCTTTGAAAGAGCTGTGGCTGTGTGGATTTTGGTGTTGCTCTTTGTGCCAAAGAAAGAAGCAAGATGCTTCTAAAATCACAACTTAAGAGCAGCTGCATGACTCTGGTCCTAACCTCTGCCCAAAGGGACTGAAATAAATGGGAAAAGGGAAGGGTTTTTTGCTTGGATTCTTACAAATATCACCTCATGCTCACAGCCTTGTCTGGCTGACTTAATCTCTGYAGAGCACCACAAAGCTCAGAGCAGTGAGGATCTTCCTCTCTGAGGATACAGGCAGGGCTTGGGAGTTTAGGCAAAAGCCTGTAATTAAGACAGAGCCTGCCAAGTTTATAAACAGCATTTTACAGCACGTTTGCCCGTACTGGATCTGTGTTTGGAGACACAGGAGGGCACTGGCAGTCCTACATTTCTTATGGAATGGAAAGCAGAACTCCTTGTTATATTTTTTGTTTGCAGCTGTTTGAGCAGCGGCACCTTCAGCACTGCACAAAGTGAATCTCGTGTCTCCTTCCCAAATCCCTCTGGCCATGAGGAAGAAGAAACTCTCATTTCTGAGGAACACTGCAGTTCACTGAGGTCTCCAATCCCCCAGGGAGAAGGGAAGGRCTGCAGCAGTGCCCCTGCAGGGCCATGGCTGTGCTGAGCTTTGGCACTGCTGCCCAMAGACACCCTGCACAGTGTGGGGCTGTACAAAGCTGTGTGTTGTATTCTCTTGGGAAATACTCTGGTCAGGGTCACCTCTGTGACTTTCTGCTGATGTCTATAGCCCTAAAAGTTAAAATGGAGGAGAGCTGCTGTGCTTCACCAAACTGGCCCAAAAACTTTAATCTGCCCACAAGCCAAATAAATCTGCMCAACAAAACCCACRAGGCTGATGGGTCACCTCGGGCCTCAGCAAACTCTGTTTGCAGTCACTACCCCACCATGAATGCCACGGGGGTTTGAAATACATGRAACAACCTGGAAAAATCCTCTTCCAGGATGCCCAGGTTGTGCTATTTGCATGCTGCAAACAATARTGTGTTTGATTAAAAGGTTGATTCCTTCAACATTATCCCTAAAAATCTTCAGAAATCTTTCCCTGTATGAGCAGCTGACTCTTGGGTAAGAGCTGCACACGGATGGTACCATGCTGTGCCAAGCTGTGCAGYGAGCTAGAGGCAGGAGGTGTGTAGGCAAACTCTGGGTTTTTTTAAGGCACCCATCTGCAACAAAACAAAGCAGAAAAACAAATGCAAAAGTGTGTCAAGAAAAGCTACTTACAAACCTGCTTCCACAGCTACCAAGTGTGTTTTCAAATCTAAARTGAATTCAAGTTGACTGTGACCAACTGTGGATGGATCTGGGCACCTAGAGCACAGAAAAGAATTCATTTATTTATAAAGATTGCCCTGGTCCCTGTCTGTGAGATACCATGAAAGGAAAGGCTCTACCCAGTTCAACAGTTGCTCCCAAGGTAAATTCCAGCCACAGAAATCATAAGGAATTTATTGTTTCCAAGCATTCCAAGAGCTACCCTGAATGTGCAYATTAGGGCTGTACATTCATTATGGAGCTTTGAGAAAGGGAGGGACTGTGCCTACACTGCAAASAGGGAGGGACAGGACCCAGTGTGGGCCCTTGGGACAAACATYCCTGACTGACTCACACCCAAATGCTCCCACGCCCACCCTAAGCCAATTCAGCTTGCAGAGGTCTCACTGGAGCAATCCCACACAGAGTCAGGGATCTTGCTGTCCTGCAGCTTCTGCACAGCAAACCCAAGTCCCCCACCTGCCCCCTTATCTAGCAGAGGAGAACACACTCAGAGACCACCCTTTGGAGACTCCTGCCAMGCAGAAAACTTCACAGTAGGACCACTGTGGGTGCCAGGAGTCTCCTGGCAGAAGCCAAGGTCTGAGTTTGGGTTCCCAGGGGACTCCTGCCTGGCTGCTGGAGCTCTGTGATGGTGGAGAACACAAGAGGTGTTTTTTTCTCCACAGCAGCAGCTGCTGGGATGGTGCTGCTGGGAGAGCCACTCAGCAGCTTCTGGTGTAGTGTCCTGACACCTTAACCAAGAGCTGAACTGGAAARCTTGAACCCTGAGTGCAGAGCAGGTGGAAAGGATAGAGCTGGGTTCAAACACAGGTTAGGTCTCAGCTTGGAGCTGGCAGCTCTCCTCTGGGCACTGAGGTGACAGCCAAGCAGGACTGAGCTAGGCTCAACCAGCTGTTTCAGTGTGGGGGGAGGAAGTCTCAGTAGTATTTGAAGTTACACTTCAGTTCTCACACAGTGCTGTTATCAAAATAGCTATTTTCACATAGCTAAATCCCTAGGTATCAGTCAGCTTTACAGGCTGTCCAAGTAGTTAARGCACACATCCATTTTTTCTTTGGTTTCTTCAAGATAATTGATGGCACATGTACATAAACACCTCTYTTCTTTTCCTTGTCCTTGTCCTCCTTTTGATGAGAGGACAGAGCACAGATGTAAATAAACAAGATGTATCTGTCCTGCTAGCTGATGTTTACACAGATCAGCAAGTCAGAGTGTTGGCTCTTAYTCCACAGCGCTGGTGTGTGATAATCCCAGTGTCAGGCTGTGGAGCAGCTTCTGTGGGGGCACATGCACAGTGAACACTGTGGTTTCCCAGATGGGTGTGGGAAGTTCCTGCAACATCTCAGAACTTCACAAGCAGAGGCCTTGGAGGTACAAAGGGGGAGAGGAGTGGCTGGAGGCCGCCCTGCAGAAAGGGATCAGGGCAGGAGGCAGTGTCACTCCAGCAGCCAGGAGTGCAGAGCCCACTCCGGGGTGGCACAGGGAGGTGCCAGCAGTGATTGTCCCGCTGTACTCTGCGCTGGGCCCGTCTGTTTAACAAGGATGTTGAACTCCTTGAATGTGTCCAGAGGAGGGCAACAAAGCTGGTGAAAAGGCTGGAGGGAACGTCCTGTGAGGGGTGGTTGAGAACTCTGAGCGTGTCTCCTTTGGGGAAGAGGAGGCTGAGAGGCAACTTCATTGCTCCCTGCAACTTCCTGAGGAGGGGAAAGGGAGAGGCRGGTGTTGAGCTCTTCTCCCTGGGATCCAGGGACAGGATGCCTAGGAATGGTTGAAACCTTCTAAATGTCAGAAGGCATTTAGACTGGACATSAGGAAGCATTTCTTTACTGARAGGRTGGTCAAACACTGGAACAGGCTTCCTGAAGAGGTGGTCGATGCCCCGAACCTGCCAGTGTTCAAGAGGCAGTTGGATTATCCCTTAACAATGTGATTTAAATTTTGGCCAGCCCTCAATTGGTCTGGCAGTTGGACTACAAGATCCGTGTAGGTCCTCTCCCTCTCCCTCTCC
>CADDXX010000241.1:1107674-1137506 GCA_902810485.1 Alauda arvensis
AGAGCAGCCCCAGAGGCCCCACCGCAGCTCCCAGCCCTGTGCCAGCCTGCCTCTGTCCCTGATTTTTGGGACCGACATTGCAGAGATCTGTGCTGAAGGTACAGCAAGGCCCAGCCTGGCCTGCAGCCCCCCAGCCAYGCCGTCCCTCCTTCTGCTGCAAATCCAGCTCCAAAGGACAGGAGTGCTTTTCTGTGCCTCCTTTAAACGCTGCTTTGCCACCTTTCCAGCTGCTTTCACCAGCGTGCTCATCCCGGAGGAAGCCCCAAAGACGAAGCTGCAGAGAGGAGCGTTGTGCTGCGGAGCCCAGGCCGCGGCAGGGCCGGCGGCACCAGGAGGGCCCCGGGCGGGCTGCTGAGGGCTGGGGCTGGCCCGGGGCTCCCAGGGGACTGCAGGGGACAGATGGGGCTCCCTGCCCACACACACCAGCTCACGACAATGTGGAGATTTGAGAGCTTCACGGCCGCGGGCAGGTTTCCCGTCTGTTTTTGATCAGCTGCAGTGACCCTGAGCAGGGTCAGACATCCATGAGGGAGGCACATCCCCGGGTGTGCCAGAGGAGAGGGAGGGGACCCCTTCTTGCCTGGCCTCTCTGAGCCCGGGGGCTGCCTGCCCTAACACAGGACAGGGATGTCAGCAAACCCCTTCCCACCCTGGAGCATTCACAGMCCCTTTTTTGTCATTTTTGACAAGCTCCCCCTTCAGCCGCTGCTTGGTCCAGGTGAAAACTCCCGCAGCTCTGATAGCCGGAGCCTCAATGCTGGCCTTCCAMAGGCACGTGTGGAGGTGGCAGCACCACAGGAGTGAACCCAGTCCATGAGGGGCTGAACACAGCGCTTTCCCCGCTGTGGGAACCCTGTCCCGCACAGCAGGGATGTGTTTTCCCGCAGCACTGGCTGTGGGCAGGAGCTCTGCAGCCAAATGCGAGGGAACAGCCCGGCCCCAGGGGCTCTGCCTGCAGCGCCTCTGAGCTCCTTTCCCAGGGCAGGGATTGAAGCYGCCGGAGCCTCCCGCATCCGTGCCGCTGTGCACGGCCCTTCCCCTCTCAGCATCCCTTATCTCCCGGAGCAGCTTCCTGCCGGAGCCCCGGCGCGGGGTCATTTCCCAAAGCATTCATTAATTACTGCTCGGGAGGAACGTGAGGAGCCGGCGGTGCTCGGGGAGAGCGGCACGCAGCGAGCGGGGCAGCTCAGCACCTGCYTCCCYGGCGGGCGATGCTYCCAGGGCCAAAGTTCAGCCTTAAAAACATCCCCCAAAATAATGATCCGCCCGCTGAGCAGCAATCCCCCGGCAGCCGCTGGAGCACCTCCGGAAAAGCGTCGCATATTTGAAGTCAGCGTGATTTAATCTAAATGTGAAAGTCTCAATTACATCGCTGTTAYGAGGTTACGCAGAGTCACAGCTCGGTAATTACAACCTCGATGCTACATATGGTTAATACATTTCAATTACACGTTAATTTATTGAAATACATTCTTACYTTAAAAACCTCGGAAATTCTGTGGTAGATGGAAAATTTGGGCCAGGGGAACAACTATAACCACTTGAGCTGAAATGGCCAGTGTAACACAACTTCTGAAGCGACACCTTTGACAGACTGATCATAGATCTGATTAAAATGATCCAAATATTCTCCTAATAGTCTATTTTTCATACAGAAGATTTTGCTTTAAAATGCTTGTGAACCAGAGTAACTTTCGCAGATGAAACTGAGCCTAAAGACAAACCGCAGCTTGTAAAGAAAAACAGCTTCTGGTTTTATGGAGCTTTGTTTTGTCTCAGCAGTTTATCATCAGAGCTTGTTTCCCTGCAGCCTTTGTAAACTCAGTTAAAGAAAACATCTGCAGACTCAAAGGTGACCAGTGGAATACTCAAACCTGGAAAGATAACAAAGAATTAAATGTTAGTTTCAAACCAAAAGCTCCCCAGAACCTCACCTTGATTCTTCTCCTTGGCCGAGTATTTGCAGGGCTCAAAAAAGCTCTTTCCTATTTTCTATTTTGAGGAAACCTTTAACAAGATCAGTATTTRTTATCTGGAAAGCCACAAAATCTATGGCTGACATTGGGAATGCTTTTTGGACACCTAAAACGTGTTTCCATCTGACACTGGATAACATTTCTAAGACAGAGCTGTGGATCAGCTCAGAACAACTACTTTTCCTCTCTATAATTCAATGCCCTCATCCTTGTCCCATGAGTGGGTTGATCAGAAACTTAGAAACCTCTAGAAATACTGAAGGATGTGGAGTCACAGCAGCACTTTCAGTGAGATAAATGGACAAAGAAATCAGCCATAAGGAAGAGATCTACAAATAGTCCCAATGCAGCAGGTGGTCACATCATCTGGCTGCCAGAAAAAGGGAATGAACACATGGAAAATGAAACTTAAAACTGAAGTTGTAAATACACATGAAAAACAAAACTTAAAACTGCAGTTGTAAATATACAGTCATTGCTTTGAAAGGAACAAGTGTCTCTGGTGAGTGGGAAATGCTTCCTTTTACTAGTAGTGTTTTCCTTAAGAATTTAATTATTTAGGATAAATGTTTAAAATGGGGCATATGTTATGAGTCTGAAAGAAARTTCAACCTTCCCATCATCTGGGATTTGGAGTGTCAGTCCATAACCCTCAGTCAGTAGTTACATGTTTTGTTTCCTCTGCCCTGTGGGGAGGCCTCTCCCCTCCCTTTTGTTTCCAAGTGCTGAAGCTCTGCTGCCACCACACTCGACATCCCCAGCCCCTTCCCACGACAGCAGCAGGTACTGTCACTTGTCAGGRAGCTGATCTTAGGCACGGGAATGCTCCCACCTCAAAACCAGACCAGTGACCAGCAGAACAGCCAGTCTTTTTTTCAGACAACCTTGTGTAAAACTCTCAATTTTAAAACATCAGTTTAGCTGTAAAAAGGCAGAAATATGGGCTGTTTCCAACWGAGCAGCAGCAGCAGCATTTAAAAACTGCAGGTTTTCACTCCAGGGGATGGGTTTTGTTTTTCAGAAGCAGAAGCTGTACAACCATCTGTTACACACACATGGGTGAGAGCAGCAGTGAACAGAACCCACTCTCATACCACAGGTCCAAGGCTGAGAACTGAGGTGGGCACCAATCAAAAGGTGATTTCTAGCAGGTTCAGAGAAAGAAGCACTGAGACAGTCATAGGGGCAATGGGCAGCCTTGAAGACAGCAAGGCAGGCTGGAATACATTCACTAAAAGATACTTTAAATTAAAGCATCCTTTAGCTTAGTAGGGAGCTGCCAGAGCTCTGCAAAGGCAGGGAGGCAGCACAGCTGAAAGTCACKGTTGTAGGAAGTCAGGAAACCAACTTCAACCCCATAAAAATTTGAGAATACTGATCTAGGAGGACAAATGGTTAAATGACAGAGTAACACCTAAGGATGGACATTTTATTCAATTACAAGAGCCTTCAGTCATTACTGACAAAGTTATCTACAAACATCCAATTTAGGAAGTTAAGTGTGAGGTTGTTTCTTTTTTATATCAGCCTCTCCAATTTTGTTGTATGGAGGTCCAGCTTCTACCTAACCTGCCTCTACAATAAARCAAGAGTCTGTAATTACAGACTCCATGACAGATGACAAAAGGTTCTTTCTTCCACTAAGCTTTGCTTTTGAKACAGAAAAGATGTAGTTCCTGGTATAAGAAACGAAGCAGCATTTTAAGTAGTTACTGGTTATTTTTATAACCAGGAAAATGAACAAACTCTGTTCCACTCTGACTTGGAACAAATTGAACCCAGAGGATAAATAAATAAATATTTGTTTGGGTATTTAAGTTAGCAGCATGTGTGTGTGTGTATAACCAAGATCACATACAGAGATTGTGCAGGAAGTGTGAGCATAAGACCTGACCAGTGGCTACAGGGGAGAGGAATAAAGTTTAAGATAATACAACATCCAGTTTAAGATTTTTTAATCCAGTTTATTAAATATTGCTTTTTGGGGACATGTTTACAACAAGCCCAAATAAATTGTTTAAGGATTCAAAGCAGTCATATTAAAATACAGCTTCAATATAAAGTTTGTCACAGTTTTACAGTATTCAAAAATGACAGACCTGCCTTAAAAAAAGACTATTACACCAAAACATAAGAAAAAACAGGAAAACAAACAAGTTTGGCATTTTCATAATCTTTATAGTATAAAACAGAATATTAAATCTATTACCAGCAAGCTGATACTTCAATCTATTACCTAGTCTGAAGTGTCTCCCATTAAAACACACTATACAACAGCACTATACAAAAGTCGTGGTGATACTCATGTGATGAAAGTGCATCCCTGAAAGTTTGCCAGTTTATAGTTAGCTCTTAGAAAAAAAGGTAAAATTAAAACGTCCTCTTTTAACTGAAGGCTTTATTTTTATTTTTTTTTAATTTTTTTGCTGTTTTGTCTCACTTTCAGCCTTCTTTTAAAAGTGTCTAGGGACGCCCCCCAGGGGGCAGCGTAAGATTAACCATCAAATCACGAACGGCTGCAAATATTGTGCATTCACCTGTAACAGGGAAAAAAAACACGTTAGCACCGCGCCCCCGACACCCTTCCTCACTCTGGAGCAGGGAAAGAGACAGGTTAGCCCCACAGCCCACAGCCCTTCCTCACTCTGGAGCAGGGAAAGAGCCAGGTTAGCCCCACAGCCCACGACACCCTTCCTCACTCTGGAGCAGGGAAAGAGCCAGGTTAGCCCCACAGCCCACAGCCCTTCCTCACTCTGGAGCAGGGAAAGAGCCAGGTTAGCCCCACAGCCCTTCCTCACTGAGCCCCCAGGGCAGACACACAGCTCCCAAACCCCAGTGACCTCCAGGGATTTGTGGGAGTTGCCAGCTGAAGCAGCTCCAGCTTTCCCAGCAGGACTGCTCTTTTTGGTGATGGAATTGCAAGTAGCTCTTAACTTTTAATTGCTTTTGAATGTCAGATTGAATCTAGGCTAGAATTGATTGCACATGGACTGTGGTCTGACTTTTTCTGTATGTTATTAATTAGGAGCACCACATCTTACAAAGAAAATAACCMAACTTTTCCAAGTTTTATTTCTATTGATTACAAGCAGAAACCAAACATTATGAAGTCTGAAACAGCTGGAAGATGTTTTCTGTCCTAAGCGTAGTCTTGGAAACATTTCCACTTCCAAGACTGGGCAACAGTCAGGAATCGTTCAACCAAATTGCTCTGGCTCTACCCTTGACATCTAAACTGCAAAATAAAATACAGAGCAGGTGGACTTCTGTTTCCAACAGCTGAGATTCAATACTGAGAGGAAAACCAGCCACAGCTACTTCAAGTTTTAAATACCAGCACTTGTTGACAAAAACACGTTCCAAATAGCTTAAAGAAATTAAAACCAACAGAAGGGAAAGGGTTAAATAAGAACAACAAAAGATGAAGTAACAGGCAGCTGTGATTTTCATCTACTGTTTCCTGCTAAGAGAATACAATTAATGTTGCAACACTGTTGTACCCTGGTCACTGTGGGCTGAAYTTTTCCTGCATATTTCAAGAAATATCAATTAGAAGACATTGAATTTTGCTGCTGAAGGAGCAACAGTGGGAGCAGAAAGATAAGAGCAGAGCCTGTTGGGATGCATTAATCTTAACTGCCAGACTAGGGAKTCCCAAGATTATTTTGGGCAAGTCATTATCAGATCAAAGCTACAAATCTGGGCTAAATACCATCCACTGCATCACTGAAAATCAGACACTGAAATGTTTAGTTGTGAAGTGCTTTAAAAATCATCACAAGTCCCTTGAGCTCCTCTCTAAGGGTCACCTCCAGCATCCAYAGGGACTTTCATTTCCTTACCACAGAGATGTCCACTATATACTGTAGGTTTTGGACTTACAGCTCAAGTTTAAACTTATTATTCCAGGGCAYTGATTTCCTCTCAGTTCATACAAGTATTTCCCCAAAGTAAAGTACTTTCTCCCATGGAGGCACAGGTAAAGTGGTATCAGACAACATGTACTCACAATGAGTCAACATTTTACTGCTAAACACAGCAGAATGTGTTTGCCCACAGATCTGAAAAGAAAACTCTTTCAAAAGAACTTACTTTTCAGGCACTACCATTTTATTAAGAGGAAAATTAAGCTGAATACAAAATACTTTCTCACAAAGAGAGAAAGGTAAAAAAGATACAGCCAGAACAAGGCAACACTGATTCCAGGTTACAATGACAGTGCCAGTAACATCATCTGTGCACAATGGGAGGCCCTGGTCCTTCCTAACTCAAACAGTGAAAAATTCCCTTAACCAAGCAGATTGCAATTATTACAGCAGAGAGCTAACAGGTAGGAAAGTCAGGAAAATCCTGGGTACAGCACAGGAGCAGCAGAACAGAAAGGAGCACCAGACAAGAAAGGACACACATCTGGGATCTCCCACATACTGCTGTTTTAAGAGAAGTCTCTCAGCTATCTACTTTCATCTGTTGGCTCTCCTATCACCTTTCAATGGTGAAGAAAAGAAGGTATTCTTGTTCTCTTTGATCAGATATAATAATGTAYGTTTTGACAATAAGAACAGAGGAAATTGCATTTCAGGTGTCCTCAGGGACAATTCTACTTTTGCTGGGTGATGGTGGAAATAAATAAAATTATACACTCATTCTTTCTTTTGGAAGTCAGAGGAAGGACTACTAGAAATYTCCTCTGCTCAGCCAGCTACATTCTCCTTTGCCTGGACAAGGTTCTGCTTGTGGCTCCAATGCTTTTTCCCCCCCTGTCTATACTTTGCTCCCTGTACTGGATTCCAAAACTGCTTCAAAACTTGCACAACAAACAAAAAATGTCCATTCTGATCTACCTAGTGACCATCAGAAAACATCTCACTTGGCATCCCCAGAGCAGCTTTGACAGTTGCTCTGCTTGGGGTATTTTGTGGAGGGTTTACTTTAAAACACAACTCAGGGCAATAACAAACAGCAAAGCAAGAACCTACCCTTCCCCACACCAGGGGAACTCTGTGGGGAAGCACCTTCCAAAAGCAACACATAAAGTTTAGTTAATGTATTTTGAAACAAAAGTGCTATACAAACAACAGCTCTTTTCCACATATAGAACTCCTACAGGGAACTCCACATGCCCTCAAGGCCACTTTCTATTCTATTTACCTACACTATTACTACATGTTAAACAGAAAGTGCATATTAATTTAAATCCCATCAGAAATGTATGCATATCCACACCAATTTAAGGTAAACATTGCTCATGTTCTACCAACTGAAATAATCCAGCAAGCAYAGTTAAAATTACTGCATAACAACAAGATGAATAATTGAACAAAACAGAAGTAAGATTCAACCTCTGGATTCACAACTTCAGTCTATTCACTGGAAAAATTTTGTCCTTCTCAGAACTGAAAGTTATTGTTCTTATGAGCCATCTGTGTATTAGGACCCCAAACCACTGCTTACAGACACCATGCTGCCCAAAGAACCTGCTACTGTTCTTCCATGTTTCAGATACTAATAAGAAATAAAAGGCATGACAAAGAAGAGGGAAAGCAAAGCACAACGCTGCTCACAGTGCACTACCTACAGGCCAATGAACACTCAGAACAACCTAGCTCAAACACTTCACAGCACCTCTGCTGCACAGAACTGTATGCACCTCTGCTAGTGGACACACTGACAAAGGAGYATACAACCACTGCAATTACTTTGAAATCATTCACAGCATGTGGACAAGTTCTGRTAACTATTTTAACATCCCTTTATATTCTACTGTCAAGCTGAGTAACTTCATAATTAACCATGAAAACTAACACTTGGCCATAGCATATTTCTTGTGACTCATTCTAGGCCCATTTGTCAAAAAGTGTGACTCTTACTGAGCAGCAAGAGTTGGGCCAACAAGGGGAGGGTGCATTCTATCACTTGGGCAGAACAGCAAAACCCAGCCTGAATCATCAGTGCAACCTTCTGCTGTGTTGCCAGTACTTCCTATTAAATTATGTGCTGCCTGTCACATCAGGAGTTAGTAATCACTAAAGAAGTAAGATAGAAACCAAGAAGAATTGAGASTTAAGAGAGTTTAGTTTTACACTGGAGATTAGTCACAGGTGTCTGGGTGAAGAGAATATATCTACTGGACATGTACAGTACCTGGTCGTGGTGAATTCAGTTCAGCAAACCTCTTTAGAATATTGCTAACCATCATTGGAGCAGCAACAGAAGAGTTCTGCTGCCTGGGAATGTCAGCCTGTTGTGTTGTACCCGAAGCCATATCATAAATAATTGGGACAATAATGCTAACAGCTTCCTGTGGGACTGTTGTTTTCTGTGTTAGCTGAAGCTGTGGGGAAACAACCCAAAAAGTATGTTAAATGGAATGACCATGTACTTCAATGCAACTTCTGATACAGTTAAACACTCCAGGCCTACAGACAGCATGTACTTCCACCCCCCTGTTCTCAGACATCACTTCTGTAACAGAGAAATTATCTGTCAGGTGGAGACTACTGTCTTCTCAAAAGCACCCCACAGTGAGCAYTGCCTTGGGCACAACACTAATGTAGATTTGTTCTGAACATCTCATCCCTGCTCTCCTCTCCCAGCACCACTAATGTGCACATAACCCCATCTAGGTGCTTAGTGCCTCAAAGAGGAACTAAACACCCACAAATTGAGCACTTGAAGATGCAGCCCAGAGGGAGCTGAACTTYATATATTGTCAACATCTCTCCAAGAACGCGAAACATGAGGAGTTGCTGTGCTTTAGTAGGAAGAAGAGTAGGAATACAAACAGAACTCATTACAAAAGAGATCCAAGCAAATCCAGGATTCCAAACAGCACAACACTTTTAGCTATTACAGCTGTCAGATACAGGGCTTATGTTTTGCTATGAACTCGTGATGATCTCAAGAGACATGCAGGGTTAGAATTTTAAAACAGATAGCTCTACTTACAAAGAACAACATTTTGGATTTCAGCACAACAGCAGGTGTTCCTGGGGGCGCAATTGGTGGAGCACTGGGAGGGATTGTTAAACAAAACTGCACGTTCCATTTCAGCTGACTTGCCTGGTCAGGGAACTGTTCAGGGAGAGCAGCACAGAGAAAGAGCAGCAAAGGTGTCATGTCAGTGACATACACAGTTATGGAACAGAGAAACACCACARAGCAGAATGTGCCTCTTTAGCTAAACCTGCAGATGTTACCAGGTTTAGAGAAATCASAGTAACTCTGAAAGAACTGAGCAGAGTAACACAATCAGGTCAGCCTAGGCATGTGCCTGTTGTGCAGTAACATGTCTGCAGTTCCTTAAAATCATCAGTTGAAATGAGACATTTTGAGTGTTTCCAGGAAAGCTAGTAGTAAAACTTCTCCAAGAACATTAAGTAACTTATGTATAAATTCAGAGTAATTCCTGTGCTTGTAGATAAAGATACAACAGGGTTTTTTTCAAAAATACAATAACCAAAGTTGGGTGAACTAAATAAACAGAACAGCTGACTTACCAGCTCCAGTTTCATGATGTGTACGCAGTCCCTGAGGATGTGCGTGGGAGCCCCTAGTAACTTTGTGAAGGCTATCAGGGTGTTTGCTTTAAAAGGTGGTCCTGCAACCTAAAGAAAGACACTTTTTACTAGTGCCTACTTAGATAATAAATATATCATTTAATATGCAACCAGCATGCACGGCTATAAATTTTATATTTTGCAGCTCTTACACATGGCAGTGAAAGTCWGCAGTACCACTCAAAACAGCACCAGATTAAAAGAAAGGCACAAAAATGTCAACATGCTTGATTTCASTACATACCCTTGTTTCAAAGAACTTCTCCAAAACCTGTAACTCCTCTGATTTCCACTGTCCTGTATTTTCAGGTGTTACTTTCAGCTGCAAGGTCTGGTTGGTTTTGGGATTGAGAGCAACCCTGCATTTCAGTGCCTCCGTCTTAAACATAATGACACCTGGTTCATTGGAGTTTATTAACTGTAGCTGCATAGAAAGGAGATTCACAGTCAATTAGTCTTTCATTAAATGACATGAACTCGCACACACACACACACACACACATACACACACACACACACACACACACACACACACTCTCTCCCTCCCCAAAGTGCAGCGATCAACCTCTCTTTCCAGAAAGAAACATATGATATTTGAATACAGGTAAAATTGCTTCAGAATTAAGCTTATGCCAGATTTGGCTTCTTTCTCTGTCACTGAATCCATGCCACAGAAGTGAAGAGACACATTTATCTGTCCCAAAGTAACATTCCCAACTGAGCAGTTAACATTTACTAGTAACTCACTTCTCTGGCAATACTGAGTGGTATCCACAGTAACCCGTGGCTGTTCTAGTAAACTCCCAATGCACATATTAAACCCAAAGAACCCACAGCATCTGAAAGTCTGGCCATAGATTTGCTACCTTAACAGATGCCAAATTTCACCTGACCAAACAGGTTTTTTACATCTAATTTGTGTGGAAAAGAAGTGGAACCAAACGATTTCTCTAAATTTTGACACTTTAGATGGCAAAAATCTGAAGTACAGCACAAGTCCAACAGCAAACAGTGACTTTATTTGAAGCATTTCAGTTTGTGCCTGATTTGAAGGACACAGAGCAGTCAAACACCCACAGGTCCATTCCAACTGAAACCGTACCGTTTCCTGCTGTATGATCCTCTGAAGGTGCCTCCTCATAATCACTGACCCAAGGAATCGCTCAAGAGGGGAGCACAGATAGCTGCCAGCTAGTCCTGGCACAAGCCCAGGGGTAGGAGAGGGCAAGAGCAGAATATTCAAGGCACTGTGGGTGAGGATTGTAGGAATGGATGCAGCCCAAGAGCGCTGAGGTAGTTTCCGAGGTGGAGGCATGCTTGTGGGCATGACTTGGGAACCTGGGGGGACACAAGGACTTGTAGTCAGGGAGGATTTCAGCTGAAACATATGTTTTCACTTTAACTGTCACTATTCATCAGTAAGTCCTCTGGGCCAAAGCTCAATCATTTTTATTTAAGAATTTGCCTGTCTAGTGATAGGCATGAGATGGACAAGGAATTAGTTTTGACCCTGAACCCATGCAAAGAGTCTCAGTAAAATTAAAATCCTCCTCCCTTTTTTCCTCTTTCTGCAGCATGCCAGCAGACAGCAGGTTTGCACAACAAACTCAATGGGACATAAAGATGGCTAAATCAGTCGTGCAAGAGCAGCATTACAAATCTATTAGGTGAAAAGTTAGTATTTGTTTTGGCAAATGAGCCTATCATCACTTTCACTCTGAAGACTTTTCTCTTAGTCACGGAGTTCAATAGTTTCAGACTGATTTCTGCACTGCAACAAGAGCTATCATCAATCTTCCTGACATTTATGCTGTATGCTTTAGCTCACTTTTCCAATTTGTTATTGAAGATTTGAACTAGGACAGAATAAAGGCTTAATTTCCTTAGATACTTTACTGCACAAGGACAGTAAGGACTGTTAGACTGACACAAGAACTACCAACAGGAACACAACTAGAGACGTTAAACATGAGTGTTTCACAGTTACAACACTGATAAAGAAGCCTACTTGTTCCAGCTCGTGGGGAATGAGAGGCATCAGGGACAGGTGAATGAAGGGAAGGGTTGGCTGGTGACATTCCAGGCATCCGTGCTGCTGGTGATGGACCAGAGACCTGGGGAGATCCCGGCCAATTCCCTGCACGCTGACTGGGTGACATCATGGTGTATGGTGAGCTTGGGTCTATGGTACCTACAGATGTTACAAGACCATTATTATTTCTTTAAAAAGAAAAAGGCTTTCTAATAGAGAAATCTAAAAGAGGCTTACCAAAATCTGTAAAGCAAGAAAGTGCCTGCAAGCTTTTAGACTACTTTTTACAGCCGTACAAAACACACAAGTGGGGGCAGAGATTCAAAATCAAGGTACAGATTTCAAGGGTTTCCAGGTTGTATTTTTAAAAAATGTAGAACTGAATGTTAAGGAAAATTTTCATGTTCAACAAGTAATAAGTTCCAAATSAAAAGGTGCTCTTGCCTGCAGACTTGGACTTCTACTGCTCCTTAGCAAATGGAAGCCTCAGCCAGACAGTTCCCTATTTATTCAGTRTCTTACAGTTATTGCTGCAAAGGTATCTCTGCTATACAGACTGATCWGAACCTTAAACCTACTCTGTGGTACATCTCTCTCACTTTGTTCATCTCAACAGTCAAACTGATGCATGAAAATCACCATCTGAACTGTTTATTGTGATCTATAGAACAGTCTCCAATGTACTGTGATTACACAAAGGATTGCTTTGGCAGCTTTCCAAAAAAACCAACAGAATTAATAAAGGRAACAACCAAAAGGCATGTTGCTCACATACAGATACATCAAACCAGCCAGACTTTGRCAACATTTTCAAATTGCAAATATTTGAATTTCTAACCTGTTCCAGCTATTTTTCCAGGAAATATAAGCACTGAAAATCCACTAAGTAATCTAACAAAAGAAAATGCTCATTAAAAGCTGCAGCCACTGTTCTGCTACAAGACCACATTGAATTTCCCTTACATTAGTAAGCAGAAAGGAGTAACTGAGAGTCAATTTTTAACATGTTAGGAATGCCTCAACATGCCATGCAGCTACTTTTGACTACTGTTAACAATAAACATTCATACATATGAAAACAGCTACTTGAGCCAATTACAAACCACGAGTTTTTCTCAATTAACTTAGGTCTGCTTTGGAAGACTTACTTTCAAGAAACAAATCTGCCCTCCCAGTCACTGCATATATACCTGCCAGTAAAGAACTCACCATGTGGGCTGGCAAAGTTAGCTGTTTGTCCCATTGTGATTCCAAGAGAGGAAGGTGAAGGAGTTGGACCAAAGGATGCTGGTGATGGTGCTCTTAAAGCCCCACTGGGTGAGCTTGCAGCATGCAAATTTCCTGATCAAAGACATCACATCACTTGACATACACATTTCCCATCTTTCAGTTCTAATTTTTTCTATCAACTGCTCTCTCTTTTTTAGGGAGACAGTAAACAAGATTCAAGAAGATTTGTTTTTGCACTCAATGGCTTTATTTTGTATAAGCATGATTGTTATATTTTTCAGGTTGATTTACCACATAAAGGAAATTTCCCATGATATCTGGCTTGAAGAATAGCATTTCCCCCTGCCCAGCCCTTCCCCAAATTTAAGTACTTTCAGCTGTTGTTCTACAACAGCTGGGAACAGAAAGCAGAGCTTGGTGATGAAAAGCTTTTCTGAAGAAATGGGCATTGAAAATTAACATGTTTTTGTCTTAGCAAGTTATAAACTGTACTAATGAAACAGTCCCAAATATTACACAGCTAAAGATGACAGTTTTAGTTAATGGGTTTTTCAGCTTCAAAATGTACTTTCCAAAACATGCACGGCAGAACCCTGCTTTTTTCCCCCAAAGAGTAAGGTGCATTCTCTTGGCTAATCTGGGGCTAAACACAGCTCATATAATAGAAAAGACATGCATACACCAAGATCTATTTTTCTAGTACAGGATCAGCTCCCAGCCTCCCATCCTACCTGGTGACTGTGTGTGCATCATGGACGGGGAGGGTGTCACTGTGTTGTGGTAGGAGGTGGGTGGTGAGGTGAGAGGATATGCTCCCGAGGCTCCTGCCTGTTTTGCAAATGCCTGAAATTGTCAATACAGGACAAGGAAAACTTTTGATCATTTTGTACCAAAACAAAAATTAAGTATATGCAGGAGAATGAATAGTAATGAGGCATTGGTCTTACAGGTTCATCCACACAGTTGTTTGATTTTTTTATACTGTCTTGTTCAGTGCTCAGTGTTTTTTTCAGTTTCTTCTAAAGACATAATACCTCTGTACCTCTCTCCTTTTATTTGCCACCATGTAACAGCAAAGCCTCCTGACTCTCCCTCCCATCTTTTATCTTTAACAGTTGTTTTCCCTCCCTCAGTCCTTTGCTTCTAGGCAGCAAGTCCCATGTGACCTTCCCAAGCTGCTGTTCATATGCTATGGGCTGTTTACACTGGAATGAGAAATGGCAAAATAAATTAATACATTTTGCCCGAAGGGGAATTCTGCAGCGGAGTGGGTTTATAGTCTCCCTTTCCATTTTGTTCCTGCTAATCCCTTTAGAACATGAAGTTCTTAGAAATCTACTGCTGTGGAAGACAATAAACATTAATTTTGCCTGAAGGGTACCTGTTGCTGTGGTTGCTGTGGTGGCTGCTGGGGTTGGAGCTGTGATATCAAGGAATCCATCATGTCTCCTCCGATAGGAGAAGGTGGGTTGTCATCTTCATTTACAGATCGTCTCCGTGCATCCTGATTGCTGTCAACAAACATGTTCAGGAATGTCTGTGGAAAAAGCAGTTTTGTTACCAATTTGCCCATTTACATGTTACTGTACAAATGAAGGCAGTACTTGCTAAGCTTTCAAACTACCTTTTTTAGCTTCAGCACATAAGACACAGGCAGGCCTCTGGAACTAAATACTAGTGGGCATTCATTAATTACAGTGTMATTAGTCTGCAAAATATATCAATTCATAAACAGAGACATCTCTATAAYAAGAAATATCTCCAGTAAATTGAAACACCAACATTTTTCTTCTCTCCTTAAAGATAAGGAAAAGTCTACACCTGGAAATACCTGTTCCAGAACAACTCATCAGTATCCAGAACCTACAGGGCTGCTGCATCMCACCTACAACTGCCCTGTTTGGTTAAGAACATCCAGGTAACCTGCTCCACAGCATTCTCTTGTACCCAGAGCAACCTGCCAACTTGAATTAATTCCTCCTCTACCTTCCCATTTTCATTCTCTTCTACCACTTTTCACTGGTGTCTACAATCTCCTTCCCATTAGCCTTTCATTTGGCATTTGTTAAAGAGGCAGATGTTCAGATCAGTTAAATGCAATACCAGAGAATCAATATTCAGTTGCAACTGTTAGAAAAAAAATTRGCAAATTAACCTGTTTCTCAAAGGGTGCCATTTCCCAGTATTTCAGGATAACCAGCACTGGTACAAGCTGCCCTCAGGTATTCTGTCAGGTACACTGTATTTAGAAGCAAAACCACAGGCTCCTGCCACACACTGATGGAAACTGTTTTAAAAGAGAAGTTTCTGTCTAGAATCCTCTGACACGGAGTACTGTCCCACCTGTAACTTATAYTTAAACAAGCACTGTACTGCCACACAACACAGTTTGTGAGAAGCAGTTGCTGCTGAAAGTTGCTCCTGGAGCACACTTCTAGCCTAGTCACAATGCTTCAGCAAGTTTCAACAAAAGAATGCCTGAATACACAGGTAAGAAAAAAAAAAACAACGAAAAAAACAACCCTAGCATTTGTTGTTATTTTTTTTAAAAGGCAATATGTTGATTCAAACTAATTAACAGATCAACCAACAAACCAAAACCTTCCTTCTACGCTCAGACTTTTGGAAGGACTGCAGCTCTCCACAGAGAAACCCTTCACCAAGCTCTTCACCTCACATTCCCACTTCCAAGTCAGGAGCTCATTTCTTTACAAGCTGCCAGGAAGCCCAGGGGTGCTGACCTTTAGGCCAGGTGCAGGGTAGAAGCCCTCCACAATCTTGCTGTTGTCGAAGAGGCTGTAGGCGCCGTCGCGAATGGCCACCACGCCGCGGCTGCGGCAGTAGATGTCGATGCAGTACATGTTCCTGAAGGCCAGCCTGATGTGTGTGGGGGACTGGGGCAGGATGGAGAAGCACTGGTAGGCTGTGTTGGTGCGCTGGGTCAGCCCCAGCATGGGCACGGTGGGGAGCTTGTTGATGGCGTTTARCGGAGCCTGAGTGTCAAACAAAACCTGGGGGAGAGCGGAGAGTGAGAGGTCAGGGAAAACGGGGCAGAGCAGGGAAAAKGAGATGCTTTCTGGCAATGAGATCATAAACAATCATGGAAAGGTTTAATCATAATTCAGCTCCCYAGTGCCTTGCAATTTTCTTGAGAGAAGTTTTTTAGAACATTACTGYTGGAATCCTAAAAGCTGAGAGTTTTAGGTTTTCCTGCGCTCACAGGCACTGACCCACAGGAGAGGTTTGACTTAAGGCCTTGGGACAGGCTCTCGAGATTGAGTGACAGCACAAGACTTGTGGGTGTGTAGTTGTGTGATCTCACAGGCTGAAAAACTTGGGGTTTAAGATTTTAGTATATAGTAATGTATGGGAACCAAGATGGAGAATTTAGGGCACTGCCTAAGACCTTCTTTTTCTTTTTCATAGGTTTTAGGTGGTTTTCTGTAACTRAGTGAAAAAGGCCCACATTGCAGACCTTTAGTGGTCTTCATTGGGTCAAAACCATAAATAATATAGGTGTCATCTCATTATTGGGTAAACAGTGCTTAAAAGATCTTGGAAAACTTAAAAGTAGCCATTGTACCATGTTTTTCTAACAGCTAGTTAGAGCTCACAGCTTGTGAGTCTGTAAATTCTCTATTTACAAATAGATAAGATACAATAAAYCACYAAGTCCCAACTCGAACTTTTGTTTCCYGTGTATCATTCATCCTGACCTTGGCAAGAACAAGAAAAAAGAACCCACACCATAACACATTACCTGTAACAACTGCACCACGTTTGGTGTTTTRTTAAACATCTCCTGGAGCTGGTGCAGAATTGTGTTGTGACAGTTACTGCAACCTGAGTTTGGGCCAACTGTTCCCAGTGAAATGTGGAACTTCTGGAGGATGGAGTTCCACTGAATGCTGATCTGCAATGTCACAAACATAAAATGATCTTGGAAGCTAGAACAAGTAGGTTGTAATAATGAGGTTATAATAAGATATTACAACAAGAAATTTGGTCAGATTTAATTTTTCCCCCATTTTTCATCAAACCTCCACAGATTCTTAATTCCCCTTCCTCAAAAGCTGCTGAGGTTGTGAAGATAAAAAAAGCACTCTCAGCTTTAACACCCATTTAGCTGCCTGGACTGTTGGCATCCACAGAACTGGGCACTTASATTAGCAGCTGAACCAAAAAGCAAAAGAATCTTTTCTGCCAAAGGTGAGAGAAAGAAAATAAAACTCAAGAGATTCATGGTGTGGCAAACTGATTGGTGAGTTGCTGGAGGTGGACTGGTTTTCTTAAGTTACTTAGGAAAGTTCAGTTTCTTAAGTTAAGTACACAAAAATGAGTAGTGGATAATATGTAAGTTAAATGCAAAGTCCATACTGCTGCTCTGGCTACTTACACATATATATATTTACATACAATTCCCAAAAAAAGAACATAAAAATACTCCTAAAAATTCAGCTTAGAAAATGAGCACAAAAAAAGTTCCAGCAAGCAAATTTCAAGTGTATCAAGCTACTTTGCATCAGCTGCACACAAAACTATTTTCTTAATCTGAAATAAACRTGCTCTTACTTCCTCCTCTACCTTGCACTTAACACAAAGGTGTGAGCAAGTACTCAGTTATGTAAGAAATTAATAAGTTGTAAATTCAAATACTACAGAGGAAGCTAGAGCTCTGAACAAGAGAACAGCACTGCTACAAAATAACCAAGGAACACTCAATGAAAGCACAGCACATTTAAAACTTTGCTAGTCCTCTCTTTTGAGGCAGGATTAGGCATAGAGCTTACACATATCCATCCATATATCCCAGTACACAAAGTTTTTCAGAAAGACTGCCACACCAGGTTTCATCAGTCAGAAGCACACAACTGTCCTTCCCACRATATAAAGCATCTACCAGAAATTCTCAAAACTCCTGAACTTCTAGCAACCCAGCAAATCAGCAATGCAGCACCTTCTGGCTTTTCTACATTCATCTATATTAATTCCACTACAAAAAAAAATTGTGCAGTAAAATTCTGAGCAGTCTAAGCCTACCCATTCTGTTTTCAGTCATCATTTAGGAGTTACTCACTGAGCTCCCCTTGGTAGTTCCATAACAAAGGATGAGTTTTCGGTAGTTGTAGATCCGAACCTCTGAAAAAATGTTTAAGTGGTTGGGGATGTCTGTGAGGAGAGGAGGGAAGAAGAGTTAAAGTGAGAAAATCCCAGTCATCTGTAAGCCCACCATTCTGACAAACAGGAGGTGGTTTCTGTACCTGGTARGGACCGTGCAAACTCCAGGACACACTCGTACAGCCGAGCAATACTGTTCCAGTCATTGAGGAACATCTCGACCACCTTGCGGCCTCCAACTGGTTCAGACAACTGGTTTTCATACGTCAGGTAAACGTGACGGGTTGGTCCTGTGTGTGAGGAGATGGAAACACTGAGCAAACCAGTGGTTCCTGAGCTGTGCTTTACASACTGTGAGTGAACTGTGACAAGTGACCAGGAAGCACATTGAAAGAACAAAAATGCAGCAACTCAGCAGTCAGAATTTTGATTAAGGTACACTGCRGTTTATTAGCAATCTTAGGAGCAGACAGCTGTCCAGTTACACCAAGACATCAAAACTACTAGAACAGACAATGTAAACTACAAGAAACAAAATTTCCCAGTGTTCCTMAATGAGACTTACCTTGCTCCCTGGAGGAAGTGCTGCTCAGAGGGCAGTTTGCAAACACCAGCTCAGCCACCCACGTGCGATTGTTTCTGCCTTGTAGTCGGAAAGTGCAATCAAGAAGAGATCGGTCCAGAGCCTTCTGTGTTTCCTCATTCACACCTTTACAGGGAGGAATTCTACACATGGCAAGAACAAAATCTCCATYAGACAGACCACAGTTCCACAAGTAACAACAGTGCCTTCTAATATTTCCTGAAGGACTCCCAAGTCTGGGCATGAGAGATTTGTTCATTCTAGAACAGATCAACAGCAGAGGCAGCTGGACTGCTCAGTGAGATAACCTGTTCCTCTTCAAGGACTGTAATAACTGTGTCACAAAAGCACTCTCAGGTAAGACCACTTTTTRTAAGGATCCAACACCTGCAAATTTCAGACTGTTAAAGGATCTGCTGAATTGTCCTTATCTCTGGGTGAACTAAGAGCTCACCAATATAAAGCTCTTGTACAGAGAAATAAGCCAAAAAGATGAAAATAACTAAGTTCTGTGGCAATCTGAATTCATTTGCCTTCTAGAGCAAGCTTGCTCTATATGCAATGAACAACCTGGCAGTTCCCTTAGTACTCACTAATTTGTTCATATCCCAATGTGTGAATTGAGCTCAGGGGACAGACTAAATAAAGCTTAAGTAAAAACATGCCAAACTCTTTCTCAAATTCCTTGAGGATCTAGCCAGAAATCTCATRTTCCACCCTTAACTTCAGCTCACAAGTTCTCTGCTCATATGCAAAGCTGAAAAGGCAGGGCCTGATGCATTTAGAAACTGGTGCCTTCATGTCACCATGTACTTCTGCAGTAGAAAAGGAGTTATGAAGGTTTTACTCTAGGAGATGTCYTCAGGGCTTGTGGTTTTTTGCTGTAAACTTTGTTAGTGGTTAGTTGTTAGTGGTTGGTTGTGGCTGGCATTCCTCAGGGTTAACACAGAGGCACACACTATTGGCCTCCTATTAAGAATTTCAATGTAATATTTCAGCAGCCTATATGATACAGAAGAACAGCAAATTTGCAGATGATGACAAACTGAAGGGAGCACTTAACATGCTGGAGGTCTCAGGGCTGGAGGAACAAGTTAACTGGAATCTCATGAAGTTCCATGAAAACAAATGCCAAGTCCTGTACTGGGGCCTAAATAACCTATTAAATTACTGCACGATTCTCAGATATTTCCTTTACAACCCCTTTACCATGCAATTGTCTTTTCTGGAATTCCTGGCATTTTCCTCTGCAGTTTCACATAATTGTCAAATAACATATGGAGTATGTAGGCCTCTGATCTATCTAGAATTGCATGTTCATGAATCATCACCACATCTTCCTTAGCACTGCCTGGATTTAAGGATTGAGGACTGTCAAACTGTTTCCAGAGCCCCTCAGTTTAGGCTAATGAAAGAAAAAAAAGTATAGTTCGCTCTTAGTCTACTCTAATTTTCCCCTTTCTCTAGCACTGTTTCACATGCAAGTGCAAGACACACAGTATTACCACCCCTCCAAAAAAACAAAACAAAACAAAACAAAAAAAAACCACCTAAAAGGAAAAATAACCCCAAAACAAAATCCTGCCTCTGTCCTGATATTCTTATTGCTACTCTCCAAAGAAGCCTTTTTTTTTCTCTCAAGTGTATGTAGAGTAATAAAATGAAATACAGAAAATATCCTCTTACTTTAATAAACGTATTGCATGGCTGAAGCCATCTCCTTCTACTTGTACTCCCTGGTGAGGAATGTCCATATTGGATAACTAGGAGTGAAGAAGAAAAATGTTATTCCAAGCAAAAAGTCAAACAAAAAACTTGTAACATTTTCAAGGATTTTTTWATTTCCCCCTGAGGGTGACAGATGTTTCACATCCTCAAGCACTGGAAAGCCAAAAGAACGGTCTGTGCAAATCTGGTATGAAGYTGTCTCCAAACCCTTCCCACAAGTGCATCTTTCATCCTCATTTTCCCTTTTCCCTCAACTTTTCAAGCCTTTTGCAGTGCTTTGTACTTAGAGAAGCAGCTCTAACAAGACTAGAGCAGTGCAGTAGACTGAGTCACTTGGGCTCAGCTGGAGGAGGAACTCCAGAGTAAGCACATGACCACAAATTTCCCCAGTAGTCACATCTAGACACCAGCATCAGGAGCAGGGGAGGGGAAGAAGGACACAAAGTATTTTTTAATACCTACCTCTATCCGAAGCCCTATAAAGGGCATATTTGTATCACACATGGCTACAATATGAGCTAGCACTTTATTGAAGGCACACATTTCTCCTGACCGTTTGGGTTTCTTGGGTTCTATGGAACATGGATCTCCAGATAACTAGAATTAAAAGAAAGACAAATGGACTTGCATATTTGGAGTAAACACTTTGAAGAGATGTCAGAGAATAACCTCATTCATCTAAGTGTTAAATGAATCACACCCTGAGCACAAACTCCTGAAAGGATCCACTTCAGGACTGCAGCTATTCAGTTTAAGTCTGTCCTTAAAACAGTRCTTGTAGATCACTAAGCCACATCAGCCTGGCCCCAAGAAGTAACTCTTATCAGCCCCTGCAAGYCCTTCAACATGTACACATGGCCCAAAGTGTATGACACAGATASCAGCACTGCATATACAATATACACACACTCCTCTGCACAGAGCTCTGCCTTGGCTGGGAGGGCAGCAGAGAAGGCCTGGCATGGATTGCTGGACAACTGCTACAAAACAGTTTCCCAACATCTCCCTAGGGAAGCACTCCAGAGAAAAACTACAAGTGAGATGTCAGCCATACAAACACTGGAAACATGGCTGGAAGCTGGAATTGATGCTCAGAGCCTGTGCTGAGCTTTCACGCACTGTAACCACCCCAATGGCTTTGGGAACACGTACCTTGCGCTTGACACCACTTCTCATTTGTTTGCCACTTTTTGTGTCCAGTACCAACTCTTCAATATTTGGTTTGAACTGCTGTAGTAAAAGTGCAGTGGCAGGGCTGTCATCTCCTTCAGCATAGCTCACAGACAGAAAATGGTACTTGTATTCTAGTTCTGTGGGGTTGCCAGGAACATCAAACATTTCTACAACCTATATTTAAACGAAACAAATTTTGTTTGAAATTGAGAAGATTCTCAAGCTAAGAGCAAGTCTAATTCAGTTCCTATCCCTCCCTTTTCAAAGTACAGACATCACTYTTTTTCAATGTATTGATAGTGTGGCTAGGAAAGGTATCCAAGAAAAGACCAAACCTTTTAGCAAACACAGAGAATGGGAAGGTTGCTGAGTAATAAATTCTTATGTATGAGCCTGAGTGCTTAACAAATCCACAGAAGAAGGGAGGGAGAGGAGAGAATCAAACATTACATCCATCACTTGGCTGCTAACATTAAGAATTAACAGTACAACAAACTGCCTGGGATATCCATGACAGGGAGCAAAAGACAGAAGCATTTTTCAGTTACTTACAATGTAGTACTGAGGAAGGCGAGTGAGTTTGATGAACAGTTTGTGTTTGGAAAGGTTTCCCACTGGATGGCTGGCATAATTTGCTAGTTGAAGAGTTTCACTGCTCACTGTAGGCAGGTGTTTTATAGACTGTTTGCAGCGCTGCTGTCCAAGCCAGAACCTTGGAAACAAAGGTATTAGTACCTGAGACTGGTCTCATGATTCTAATACACTGCTGTGTAGAGCATTAGTGTCAAATTAAGTGCCAATCATATTCTAAGCCAACATCACTGCAGCACAGTTAAATAAAGAAAAATCACATAGAAAATTTCATTACTTTATATTTTCTTATCACTATCTTTWCAACCTGTCTTCACCTTAACAGAGAGCTGTTTGGTTCAAGAAGAAAAGCCCTGAAATTACTTGCTGAATTAATTTTTATATACTACAGTCTGAAATGACAATATAAAACATAGAAGGAAGACATTAAGAAAAACATGCAGATTGCAGTTATTTGACAATCTGGAATCTGTAATTACAGTTTGGTATAGAAAGGAAAATCTTTGCTCCTATATGCTGTTAAGCAATACAGTAAAAAAAAAAAGTCACTGAAGCTGGATATCACTCTGAGTTATGTTATAAACAAACTCATTCACCTGAATAAGTTTGGAGATGAAGAGCTACATGTAAGACACCAAATTTATTCTCATGTTTGGAATTAAATTTTGTCCTGCTCCAGTGATTTTGGCTATGGTGGCAAGGCCAGGGAGGCTAGCTAGGCTTGAAAGGGGCWCAGAAATGCATGGTTTGGGTATTCAGTCAAACTTCCACTGACAACAGCAGCGAAAAGAGTGGGTGCTCAGCACCTCTCCATCACAACACACCACATTCATTCTCACAGATCCATGCCAGATACAGCTGTCCTAAAAGACATTCTGTGGACTGCTGAGCTTCCTCAGAAACTGCAGCACTACCCAAGCCATTATCTCAAGTACATTATTTATAACAAAGGGAGGTTGATTAATTTCTCCAGGGTGCCAGTGCTTCATGCATCATCAAGCTTCTTTTAGAAGCAGAATTCCTCAAATAGAGATTTCACCCTGCAATTAACTCAGAGCACTGGGGATTTCCAAAACGACAGAGCAGGTGGAACTCAGTTCTCATGGAGATGAAAACTGTGTTTGTATTATTTGCTACAGCCTCTTATRGGAGCCAAATGTATCTTGTGCTTAAATCTCAGGGCTTTATGGAAGGAAGATTAGAGGCTGAAACCAGCAAGGGCTGAAGTGCTAGAAGATAAACAGGTATTATTTAAATCATCCTAGGCCACTTCCTGGTTTTTCCTCTGTTTTGTGAGAAGTGAGATCATTCTTGTTGAGAAACAAGCAGAGTTCAGCTGTAGAAAGAGAGTGGAATAAAGGACACAGAAGAAGATGAACATGARCAGAAAAAGAGATTCTCAGGAAGCAAGTGGTCTGCTACTTAAAAGTGAAAAGACTTCATGCAAAGTGTGCATATAGCAATGCATGAGGATACATGTAAGGGGGGAAAATACAGCAGGACTATGGAAGCAATTCCAAATAAAACCAGATGTTCCTTCACTGCTTAGAGGAGATGGCAAATACTCAAGGTTGCTTACAACAGTGAGAAAGTATAACCCCTACTGTGGTAAAACACAAAGCCATGCAGGTGTCCTCATCCAGAATACAAATGTGGTGATTCATTGCATGCAAACAAAATGAATTGTTCAAGTCACTTACTTGAGCTGCTGAAGCCAAGGAATGATTCGCTTCATATCATCATTAACAGACTTCTCAATGTCATCAAGTGTCAGTTGATCTGCAAGAACATCAGGTGGGTGAATGGTCTAGCACCAGTCCTTCAAACAAAACTTCAAACTTTCATTGAAAGTGTCTCATCTAATTAATCTCATAATCAATGTAACAGCACAGGTGTGGGCTTCAAATGGGACCTTGAAAGAYCACCTGCTCCAACCTTTTGTGGGAAAGGGAACACAGATGATATTATCTAACTGCATCTTGAACATCTCCCAGTGATGCAGACTCCACCAAAACTCTGAGGGGGCTGTTCTAAGGATTGTTTGATTTCTCATTTGTAAAGAATTGCTCTCTCATATTGAGATGAARCTTCTGGTGCAACTTGTAACTGTTGTCCCTTGTACCAACAGATGATCCATACTGCTTGTAAAACTGCAGCAGGATGTTATCAACCAAATAAACTAAAAGAACTTCCTTTCTTTTCTTAAGCACTGTGAAACCTGAAGTTAAGACTTGAACAGAAGTAACTCAAGATGTGTAAGGTCACATAACACAATTCTAACTCAGGTTAGAGCCCTTCCATTAACAGCACAAGCCAGAAATCATGAGTCATAAAGAATATGCATTGCACTGACCCCTCTGTTGTCCTCTTGAAATAATCTTAACTGAACTGTGACACTTAAGCACTAAGATCCTCTTTTCTATTCCTCAAACTCCAATACCTAGATGATGATCAAAGTGTGGGGTTCATTTGCTCACAAAACTTTACACCTCTGACAGAATTGTTCCAACAAAATCACCTCATAGTGCACAATTCTTGCAAGGTATGAAACACCTCCTGGTTTTGTGCCTACTTACCAACACCATAGAGCATCAGCTGGAACATTCCAGAGTGGAGATCAACAAACACATGCAAGCACTCTGATCGACCACAAGGCTCCAAAATGGGAATTACCAGAGTTGGCAGAGCCGTCTCAATGAATGCTGAACAAAAAACAGTGTTAATAATTGCACTCAAAATTCAAACTTCTATTAAAACTTAGTCAATTATCATCAAAAAACCTKTATGTTTTTAGAGAAACAAACCTCACTTGCACGTTATAATAGTGTTAACATAGAGAGGAATCTGAATTTAAGAACTTCTCTGTGAAAACWGTGACAAACCAATGAGAAAAGGCTGGCCAAATCTGAAGATAATTAATCCTGGAATGTCTTTTCACTCACTGCTTCACAGTTATCAATCTAAATCCCAAAAGTTTCAACAGCAGTTTAAGGAAACTCATCCAAAACTAGTTCAAAACAGTGAAAGATTTGCTTTCAATTCTGAACACATACAAGTTTTACAGTAGGCAAATTTTAACCCTTCAAGCCAGACTAGAATGTTCCACCAGCTTCATTTATTACACTGCATTTAGATGTGTGGGTATTTTACAATTATCAATGCAGACTAATTCAAAGCTAAGTTTTCTTAATTTTGAACATGTTTCCTTTTATTTTTTTTTCAATTTAAATCAGTAAAAACAAGAAACATCAAGAGAAAAGGAAACCAAGCCTAGATGGTTTCCAAATGGAAATGAACTAGAGAAACTTCAGCAGAAAGCACATACAATTGTCATTAACGTTGTAGCTCTTCAGAATGGCTTTCAGCTCCTGGAGTTTTTGATGAGATCTTGCATGGACACTGTCTATTAGGAGTTTTTCTATTGATAGGTGGTCAATCTGTAAAGAAGGAAAATACTTGAGTAAGCTCATATTTGATGTGTAGACTTTCTGCATTAGCACACTGGAACAAAGGTACTTAATGAAACAATCACTTCAGAAATAATTTGCTTAGAACTGTGGTGAGCCACATTGACTATTAGCTTGAGTATTTGGAGCACTATAAAATGTAACAAGCTACCATGAGATTCTGTCTGTGCAGCAGGCAGTGGGAGGAGTTTAGAGCTAAGATCAGAAGAAGGTGTAAAAGACATTTCACAAATGATGCTGTTACCACTCCCTGTGCAGACCTGCTTGTTCTGGATCAAGGCTGGTCCATTTTCAGCTGAGCTTTCTTTTCCTCAGCCATTGGTAACAAGCTTAAGCTCAAGAAAAAAGACCCCACACGCAAAACATCCCAAAGCAACATTTCATTAGGATATGGTTGCCTCTACACAAACACACATGCAGCTGTAACAAGAAATCCAACAAGTTTAAATCCTGCTAACAGGGTAACAATGCAGTGACAGACCTGAGTGTGGCCAACCCTACTGAACCCAGAAGTATCTAGGGCTTGCATCTACATTCTGTTGCATTGTCAGTGCTGATGCTCATGTCACCACTTATACTCACTGTAACTTACTTGTACAATCTAAATTAAAGCATTTGCATTCACATTCATTCACATTCCAGTCACATTATTTACATATTTTGCATAAACAAAGCTCCAGATTAGAGCAAAACCTTTTTTCTACGTAACTTCACATTGCTTTGAAAACTGTTCAAGCTGAATTAAACTCAAATTTTATTCTARCATAAGAGAGAAATACAGAAGAGGTTCATACACCACAGAATTATACTATATTCAGTGCAAGCTTTTGCATACCAGAATGACCTTCCCCTAAAGACAAGCTTTCCAAGACAAGGCCTTAAAAATCAAGTCTTTATCCATCCACTAGAGCATTTCACCTCAGCAGCTGCAATGGGTTAAATCTTCCTCTCTAAGAAGTGATTACATGTTCTATAGCTCMATCCAGTTTTCAGTAGATTAATGCAAAACAACCTGCTCAGACAAACATAATTGTTTGTGGCACTGCTTTATACAGTATCTAAAACAAACAGAAACCCACTGTGCCCTCTACGTCATTACAGCTGASATCATTATTCAAACACTACAACAGCACTGTATTTACCACAGCTGATAATTTTTATTAGCTCAGAGCAAGTCCTAATAAAGGGGGGCAGCATTAACTTTGATACATCTCATATTTACAGTGGCCTCATATCTTAATCTACAGGCTGCAGACTTGATTCAGTGAGCTTAGAGTGTGTCAGCTCCAGTGGATGTTCMGCAGATGCTGTAGATAAAGAGCATTTTCTTGGATTTACACACAAATACAGCACCTTCACTAAATCAACTCTATATTTAGTAGCCTAAATATGCTARTTTAGGCTATTAAATTAGTAAATGTAGTATATATTTAGTGTACTAACAGTAGAATTCCTACTCTAGAAGTAGATKAGAAGGCTACCATGCTTCACTAGGTCACCCACATCCCCCTGTAGCTGAAACCTTGGTAGTTCTTGACATTCACCAYACAGACTTGTCTGTCAGCACTGGTAACAGGATATGGACCAAGGGACTGAAATACAAAGTATGTACAGGAGGTGGAGGCTACCATCAGTAGCTGTGAAACAGGTGAAAGATCTGAGCTGGGAAGAGCTTTTCCCTGTGGAGAAACTCTACTGAAAGTGTGAAGACTACACCATTCACTCCAGTTTACTAACTCTTCCTAAACCCAAACACTGAAAAAAATAATGACAGACAGACATCCTGACCTATCACAGCCAMATTTGCTGAGGGACTTACAGAGGATTTATCACAATACCCAGAATGCAATTTTTCTTAAATATCTTTTACCAATATCTAGAATTATTCCTGATGAAGTATGAYCCAAGTAGGTAGGTGACTGCAGTTACTCATTTTGGATCATTGCAACAATCCTACCTTTAAAATAYAGGAACTTCAACATTCAAATAGGCCCCATGATAAAACCTGGTTAGTGATAATGTAAAACCAAGTTTCACCTAACACTTGTAACAAACAAACCACAACAGCTCTTCAGCACAAGATTTCCAAGTCGCAATGCAAGATTTTCTAAAGTGGATAGCACTGCTGGGTAGCAAACTCCAGTGACAAGGGGAAGCTGATTTTCAGAGGAGCTCCAAGATAGGAAAGTGAGGAACTGTCTCTCTATAAARCATTTCAAGCCAAACCCTAATAATAACTGATATATTGCTGTTGTTTCCCSTCAGCCTCAGCATTCTGTCTCACAAGTGGTATRATGCACTGTGAAATAGGGGCAATTYTTAAGTCAAGGYTARTAATTTGTAACARGAATTTGAGGTCCTCATATAAACACTACACAACCTACAGTAACTACTTACTAGAAATCTTAGAAACAGCTCTTTAAATAGAATCTAAATGGAACAMACTGACAGTGTAAAGCACTTGAGTTTTCAATTCACAGAATTCCTGCAAAGCAAACCTTTACCTTCATGGCTCTTTCCATCAGTTTGGAATCACARGCTGGCAGTGGAGGCTCATGAGATA
Source organism: Alauda arvensis (assembly GCA_902810485.1). Lineage (NCBI taxonomy): Eukaryota > Metazoa > Chordata > Aves > Passeriformes > Alaudidae > Alauda > Alauda arvensis. The sequence continues at coordinate 1,135,695 of CADDXX010000241.1, forward strand.
TTTGTAAGGGTTTTGAGACATCAGTTTCATCAATTTTTATAGTGACCTTGTGGACAGAYGCAGTCCCTGTTTTCCTGCCAAGTACCTGTTGACTTAAAATAAATAGAATAATTAAACCATGCAACTGGAAGAACAGAAAATATGGTTTTCAGTAGCTAAACCTTGATTCTGTGTGTTCTGTTTAAAAACAACATTGTGCCAGCTGAACTGAAAAAGGCATTTGTTTTAGATGACATTTTAAAGCAGAACTGTTGGTAAACTGTAACTACATGAAGAATTTTAGATGACTGCAAATTTAACACAATAAGAAGTGTACTCGGATTGCTTTTTAAAATTTTGTCTAGTGCAAGTCAAGCAATAAATACAGTAGAGGTCTGACAGAGATCTAATCAATTTTTAGATATCTGTGTAAATACAAACTCTTTTATAACTGCATCCATGGCTCCTCTGTACATTGATGTGCAACCCTTACTTGGCAAATCAGGCAACACGTGTAGGTACTTCATTACAAGAATTTAGGAGTCACATCAAGAAGAAAGCACAATTCTGAAAATTATGGCTCAAGCTTGGTAAATACAATCCCTCCTGTTGTTTCCTTTATTGTTTGTTTAGAGTCCTTTTGAAATGCACTTACTTCCAAACAGAGAGTGAGAGACATTTCCCTGCGTGGTACCGCTCCACTTGCACAAGATCACCCCAGCGCTCCCGGATCAGCATCAGTGTTTGTGAATGCAAGACTTCCAGCTGGAGAGCCAGGCAGAAGGAGTCTAATGCATGGAGCTAAGAAAAGAGAAGATGTCCAGGAAGCCTGTATACTACATAAACCTGTTTGTGTACACTGCATCCATCCTTTTGTCATCTAAGTCACACAAGATGCTGTCTGAAAACACACTAATGTACTAATCCAGAGATAAATAAACAGCACAAAATGTTTCTGAAAGGGCTTTTTTTGTGGTTTTCTAAACTCTAAACTAGGACAGGGTGTTAGACAAGAGCCACAACCCTGTTTTAGAGACTGCTAGTTGTCATCATCTTTTTCTGAAAAGATGATTACTAACAAAGAAATTCCACTCACCCTATAGTTACCACTGATCYCATCTCCCACAGTCACCCTAAAAAATCATGACTCTTTTTGCAGAAAGAGTTTCACTGAAATTCATTTCACGTTGTCAAGCAATCTGCCCTTTGCAAGTGGAAAATCACTGCACATCCTGTATCTCCTCTCATTATTCACASAGATACAATAGAGTTAACACACCCTCATCAACTGCACTTTACTGCAGTTCTTGGTAGCAAAAACTGTCAGCTCCCAGAACTGCCAGTCAGCTCTGCATTTCATCTGCAAAATTAGCTGCTGCTGCTGYACTGACATACCACACAACCTGCTGYCTTGAATACCTCACCTTYACCTTCACTGATTTYGTGTGTAGAGTTAAATTTGACATGCAGACACCTGAGAATTGCTGCTTCCAAGGCCATCACTTACTTCWCGGCCACCACAACTCCATGTCCAGACATTTCCCCCAAGCTGAGCAGGGAATCCATCTTCCCTGACTCCCAGCTACTAAGAGCAAGGCTACAGKAACACCCAATTGAGCAGGCCCTGTCAGAAGGATACGCAAGCAGTTGTACATGTCCTGAAGGGGCTTTTCGTCAGCAAACAGCCGGGACTGCACCAGCTGGTGGATGAAGTTGATCTGCATGCTGTGAACCAAGGCTCGACCATCTTYAGCAAATGAAAAACAAGTCCCATTAGCCACCAGGAGAGTAAGTATTTAGTATTTCAGTAAATTGATAAATTAAYCYCCCCCC
>CADDXX010000241.1:1137511-1259278 GCA_902810485.1 Alauda arvensis
AAAAAAAACCCTAACTGTGTCAAGCAATTTCCATACCAGGGTTTATAAWGAAACAACAAAATTATTGGGTTACTCTGGAAATGTCAGTCATTTTACTACACTGTCACTGTATAGCTTTGTTAAGGTGTTAAAAGCCTGTAAAGCAAGGTCAAAACAGGACAAGTACATATAACTTCATTCTCTTAAGTGGTGTTAGATAGAAAACCCAGCATAAACTAGACTTATACAGTGCCAGAGATGAATATCATGTCAAAAATAAAGTGTAAATGATTTTTTTTCTTTACCACCAGTTTCCTTGTCTTCAACCAAAATTTCCAGCTTGAGAAGGCGCCAGGGGATGTCAGGGTCATCACCCATCACTGTCAAGGTGGCCTCAAACTCACCCTCAACTCGGAACTTCACACGGCCATTGGCTAAGGAGACAAGAATGGTTTATTTCACTCAGTCTCCTAAGGTGCCTAAATAATAACACTGTGGTAGCTCCTGGCACTCATAATGGAYTACTTCCCTGTCATTTCTGCTCTGTTGCTTATGTTTCCATGCAACTGTGAACATTTTACAGTCTGCAACAGGCCCAATGTCAATAAGCAGCATAGAAAGATGTACAAATTGTCCTGAAATTAACTTGTTAAATCTAATAACTTGTTAACACTTGTGCTTCTGTAATACAGAGTAACACTGAGCTGACTACCAGCCTGACAAACAAAACATCTGGCTGAAATATTCCTATTCTTTGCTACTATCAACAATGAATGCTTTCAGCAATATTCAAATGACATTCAGAACATGGATCTCAGCCCAGGCTGAAATCTAGCCTTGAAAACACATCCCACTACAAAGCATTTATTTAATATTAGAATATTATAAATCTATTTTCATGTGAGGAAGACACTCTTTTGTAGAATTTATATACACACAACAAGCAAAGTTACACACATGATTTATCTCCTTGGTATGTACATCCTCACATCTCTGTGAACACTGCTATCTGTTTCAAGAAYTGGGAGCAAGGACTTTAAAACTATGCAAGCAAGGTCATAAAAAGAATGAAAGGCAGAGCAAACAAGTAAGTACAAGTCCTTACTCYGACATGCAGGTCAACCTTCTCCATCACTTAACAAACTATGTCATATACCTTTACAATTAAAGACATTTAGAAATATTCCTGCAAAAATTTTAACTGTTTAACTCAGAAGTTTTGTTTTCAAGAGCACCCCAGACATGCTCTTAAAACAAACCACACTCCACAACAGAAACTAATAGTCACTGAAATGTTTAGCTAACTGAAAATTCCTAAGAGCTCAGATGTATTATTCATATAYCATTCCTATATACTTCTGTTAGACAAAAACCTCGAATACTGACACTGCAAGCACTCACACAGGGACTAGAGAAAACTAGCACTAAGATTCTTCAGAAACATCTTTGACCTGTGTCTGTGGGGAATGATTTACAAATGGCTAACCTTGTCTTGGTTAAAGGCATGGACTAGGTCCTTTCCCACCCTATTCTCTGGGAATCTGCAATAACCTAGTCCARTTTATAGCCAAACTTCCTGTATAAAAGGTTGTCTTAATGTTTACTACTACTTGAGGTAAATGAAAACAGAGATCTCAAAACAGTTTAAGAGACGTGGCACTGTGGTGAGCCACTGAACAAAAGGTAGGCATAAATATGAACACATTCTGTGCCTAAACATGAATATCAAAACAAAAAGGCAACATTGAGTGACTTGTTAAACTCAAGTTCAAAGAGTGTCTGCAGGAAGACCTAACAGTTTAACTAATTTTAAAATTAAATTAAGATGAAGTAGCCCAAAGCCTTKCACAAAACATTTGCTGAAAGAGCAAGACCATGTCTAAAACTTTTTGGCATTACCTRCCCAGGATTTCTTCTTGAAAAGAAATATTATTTCAGCAATCTTATCAGTACTCTCATTTTTCAAAGAGGAAAAAAACACATCTTTTGATGTCATACAGAGACAGGATCCCAGTCTAAACAGATGAARCAACCTTAATGGTCTCAATTAACCTATCATTTAGCTTTACTTTAGCATTAAAACAATGATTTTTGTATCAGCCTGCAATAATGTATCCTTCAAAAAGTAATCCCAGTTCTTACCCACTGTCAGATTTGCCARCTGTGGAGGGAGATCTGTAGTCACGAGTCGATGGCGAAGGATCTGGTTTAGCTGATGAAGTGTGGTTTGCTTCTCACTCTTTGTTATTGGGTCAGGAGGGATTATTTTGTCCTGTTACAATAAACACAAGCAAGTCTRTGTATCTTAAACAGATTGTGAAAACCAACCAGACCAGAAGTCTGAAAATACAAATAGTACAGGCCATTGCCCAGTSAAGTTTTGCATCTTAGATTTGCTTTCTAGCTGATTATATTTTACCTGAGACTGACCTCTGAATAAAATCACTAAATTCGGTGGAACTAAATGAATGGAGGGAAAGCTTTACTGGGAAAGCCTAACTTGTTCCAACAGGAAGTGTTCTGCATGAGCAACTGACGCTGCAGAGACCTGGCACTAGGCCTATACTGAGCTACAGTTCTACCTGCACACACACAATTAGTTTGATTACCTACAGGGGATTCCCCCCCCACCCCAGACAGGCAGAGTTATTTACCCTAATGCAGGTGGGCAGCCGAGGGTAGGATCCAGTTGTCAGAACATCAATTGCATAGGGGATGGCAAAGCTGGGCAGCCGAGCATGAACCAAAGCATCTCTGGCCAGCGATGCCAGACGATCAGCAGTGTCCACAAACAGGATGGCTTGCTGATCTAAGAAACTCGATATCATCTGTATAGGATAAGGAGTTAAAAAAAAAAAGGCAAATAAAAAAATGCACAAATCAATGGATCTTTATATTCAGTTTATCTCTCACTTCCAAATCAAGTAACTGCATTTACAAGACAAAGAAAGAATGAATATTCTGGCCACTTCTTACATTCACATGCAAGGAAACTTAAAATCCACATGCCATTCCTGATGCTGTGGGGGATCTGCACAGCCTCACAGCTCTTTATCTGCTGATTGCTACTGGAATGCAACCTTACTTGTTTGTAATCAGTAGRGGCTTGTTTTTMTGCARCATTCTGGACTTTATTTTTATTTATTCAAGATCAGGATGAAAGTGATAATAAGAACTAACACACTYAGATCACCATCTTCTCTGCCCTGTTATCTCAGCCCAAATCATTCCTGAAACTATGTGCAGACAAGCCTTTCATTTTATGCCACCCATGAGTTTTTGGGAACACGAACTGTTAAAAACCAAGAGTATAGATTCCTAAACAGAAATTTTTTTTTTAATTTCTGTAGTAAAAAGAAGTCGGGGTGCAGGGACTGTTCCATACCAGGCTCCCTCTCTCACTTACCGCACACTTCTCCACTTTCCCAGCATTATTAGCCCACTTGACCAAGGCCAACAAACGAACAAACAGCTGCCGAGTGCGACTTGCAAACTGCACTATCTCTATTTTCCTGGAAAAAAAAACCAAATGGACATTAAGGCTGTGCTCAGATATATAATAAAGCCGTAATTTAACAGAGTGTCAATTAAAAAAAAAAAAGGAGCTGTAATGATAACTTTTATTGTGTTAATGCTGGCATCAGTAATTTGTGGCTTGCTTGATTAAAAGAATGGGGGGGAAAAGTCTGTTGTGAATACCTAACAACATACATGGATTCTAACAAATCATGACTGTCTGGGGAAACAAAAAGCATATTCACATGAATTAATCACTGACTGTAAGAGAAACAATTCCACAGTGAGCTTAAATTATCTTTATACCTTTTATAGGATTTCCCCAAGGCTTGAGTTTAAACTAGGCAACATACCCAGAGGATGACAGGACCTGACAATAACATTACACTTATATTCACTATAAATAAATTAAAAAAAAATACTGAACAAAAATATAATTCTAGCACTTTTACAATATTTTACAATATCTTTACACTTTTGTTACAATATAGAAATAGGGTGGTGGTGGGGAAGACCACAAAAACCCCATCCTTTAACTTTGCTTTCCTGCCTTGCAAAGAAGTAAGAGGTAAGAACTTACTGACTCTCAGTATTTCTCCCACCACTTCTGTATAAGATAGTCAAAATGAAGGAGTGTGTGTCTGCATRTCTTCAGAGGTATTGTTTTGTAAAAGAGAATGCAATAGGGGCACAGGCAGATTTTCATGYTTTATTACAGATCTACATTGCAGATGCATCAGACAAGACACAAAGATCTACAGTGTAGATCTGTAATAGTCTACACTCTGAAATACCAGTTCATCAACAGTTTAGAGGTTTTCCACCCTTTCTATATGTTTAATTTACTAATTTCACCACGGTTTTCTATTTAAAACCTAAGCTGTTTTCCTGATATGGTTTTCTAAAGTAACAGAAGCATKTGGACAAAAAGAACATTAATTAGTRTATAAAATATGGGCCTCYACCAAACAGAAGCTGCATCTCCTYCTGATCCCAATCTGTCAAACACAAACTCATAACACAAAAAGAGCCTGATTCTGCTGAGAGTGCTGGTGCAATGAGGTTAGCTCTTTTGTGCAAGTAAAGCATAATCTACTTGCAGCAGATGAACATGTAAGGCCAGAAGCACAACTAATACCATCTGGTCCTGTGTCTTCCATTACATACCATGAACCTCATCCAAGAACTTGGGCAYTGAGCCAGTAATTTCTCTGTGTTCTAGAGCACATTTTGGAAYGGCATTCAGCCTGATATTAAGATTTCAAGTGGTGGACAAGCTGCTATACATACACACTGCCCTAACAGGAACCAGACCATGAAAACAAGATGCTGAGAATTTTGAAAGAGTCAGGAAAACTTTATGATTTGAAAGATGACCGCAGTGAGACTTTAGAAAGCCAGCAATCTCTCAGACAAACTCCACATAGAAGTTGCCAAGATCCAGTAGTTATGTCAAACACCTATGGTGAAAGCAGCACAATAGCAGGAAAAAATTAAATTGGTGCTCTGTGTCTGAAAATAAATAAAAAAACAGCCCCCAAAAAGCACAACAATTTAATAATGAAAATGACTGACAAATCTAGACAGAGTATTCCAGTAACTGATCCATTAATACCATTTAAATGAAGTTAGAGAAGACTTATTACTTTGATTTGACAGAACCCTGCTTCAAGAACTGCCACCATCATCCCTGAATGACAACTGCATTGGGAATCTACTTCTCTAATAAAGCATAAATGCCTTCARATTTGCTGCATTGTCTTTCATTTTAGGTACATGACCTCATGCTGGGCTACACAAAAATAAATATTTGAGGAAGATGAAACTTCAGGAAAGAGTTTATTTACRAAACAAGAAACAAAAAATAAAAATCTTTCTAAGAACCATGTTGCTCAGTGTATTTTTTACCCTTGGTCTTCACTGATAAGTTTGGATTTCAGGTTTAAGATCCTTCAAACTRATGGCTGAGTCTGGAGAGTAAAGCATTAGCTACAGTAGAATTAAATCAAGTTAAGGACCACTTCAGCAAGCTTGACATACTAAAGTCCATTGGAGTAGATGAGTGGCATCCAAGGATTCTGAGGGAGCTGATCCATGCCACTGAAAAGCTGCTCTCTGTCATTTTCAAAACCCACAGAGATCAAAGGTCTTGRTGACATCAAAAAGGCAAACACCATGTCCTTCTTCAAGTAAGCAAAGGAGGATCTTGGGACCTATAGGTCACTTGGCCTAAGTTCAGTTAAGAAAAAATTTCATAGGACAAAAAATCTTTCTCTAAGCTATGTCCTGATAAATACCAAGCATGAAATTAGCCTGGAAACAACCATCAGAAATTTGCCAAGGGCAAACCACCCCTGATCAACAAATTGCCTTCTACAGGATGAACTGCTCTGTGACAAGGGGAGATCAGAAGATGGATTTACATTCACAGGAAATRTGGAATACAAGGATGGGCTGAGGAAGCTCAATTTTCTCCTGCTTAAGAAGAAAAGGCTGCAGCAAGATCTGACATCTTCAAGTATCTAAAGGGGTATTGTAGGAAAGCTGGAACCAGACACTTTTCAGGAGTGCAGAAGGCCAAGGTGCAACAGCTACAAACTAAACCAGTGAAAAACTAGTTAGATGTGAAGAAAACAAACACAGTGATGGGGTCAAAGACTGAAGCAGGTCACCCAGGAAAAGATAAAGAYACTGTGCAAAACCYAGTCTCCATTACCAAGAAGAAAGCCCCTGGATTTCCCCCMCAACTCAGCGCTATCAAATTTCCACCACAGTACTAATGGGTTTTTTTCAATCCAACCACTTTGTTCTAAGAGTCATTTATTCCTACAACTGATAACTAATAAATGACYCTGGAAAAAAAGCACTATATTATACYATGATGCATAATTTCTCATCAGTTTTTCTTATCCCAGCAKCTTTTAAATAGGCATTGTAGTACAGATACAGATGTAGCACTTATTGTTTATGTGAACTTTATTAGAGGATAACACCCTCACATCTTCACCAAAGTATATGTGCCATGTCATCAGGCTCTAGCTCCAAGAAACAGAGCTTGAAGCCCAACTACTGAATCCATTAGAGTCTCAAAGCTAGAGAAAATACAGATAATTAAGCCAYGTTCCTACAGAGGAGCTCCTCCAAGAGCTGGAAATCCATTTCACCAAGAGGAGTTTTAAGTCAAAGCKAACAAGGATGTGAATATTTAATTCCAAGACAATTTCAGTTGCAGGACATTCTTTGTACATTGCAGGCTGTCTTATTTTCTTTTCTCTAATCCATTAGGATTTAACTTGTTGCCCCACACMCATGTGCCCAACAAAGTAGAATCCAAATCCTAGAGATGCTAAACATCTGGATGGGAAAAGCCYCCCCATGAATACAAGGGAGCTCTGGACCMAARTCRGAAATMATTCCTTCAGTAAATACTGTGAYAACYAAAAACCCAAAGTAAACCAAATCAAAACCCACACTGTTTGTCTTAATAAAATACTATGCAGAAGGAAAAGGGGTACAAGTAATTATCCCAGGCTATGATCCCATGAAAATATAATTCATTCCACATGTTATGAGAGCTTTGGAATGTTCAAGGTAACAATTAATGATCATGGTGCYACACAGAATTCTTAATTAAGATTCYTGGAAAYAGCATAGCTCCTATATCTTTCTAAAGAAATTTAGGTCATTTAATATGCCAATACAAATACAGGGAACAATATTCTGACAAGTTTCATAACATTTATTAAGAGAAACAGAAAAGTAAATGGATTTTTTTCATCTCAGCAGGGTGCTGTTCTGGTCTCTCACATTTGCTCTCTAATAATTTTCACACTYCAAACCCACATAGATCAGGAGCAGRAAACAGTGTTCATGATAAGAAAGACMAGGTAACATGGAAAAATGCAGAAATGAGGTTTTTACCTTGTCATCATTGTTGAACTGTTTCTTCTGAACACATTTATCACACTAACCAGAATCTATTTAAAATCTCCAGTCCCCTTTCATGTCAGCTTTATTGTCAATTCATTGTTTCAAGATTCATGAAGAGAAAAACACCCTTAACAGAGTTCACCTACTATAACAGCAACAAAATAAAAAAAAAGCCCAAAAAAACTATAAACCCAAACACCAACAAACCCCAATATTGTCACTGATGCTGAGAAAAATCTTGAAACTATGTASGGACAGCAAGACAGACAAACCTTATTTTCTTGCATAAAATCTAAAATGATGTGAAAAAGATTTTATTTAAATWGTATATTAATATTAACATCCTAAACAAGTTCTATATTTTAACATGTATTACAGATTCTCTTATCATAACTCACCTTTCCATATCAGTCTTTCTTGGTAATCTATATGAAAGAAGAGGGGGAAAAAAAAGATGTTACATATATCCTTCTATTACATTCCAGACAACTAGAAACTTTGTTAGCCACCTTCAGTTACAGGAACTTCTACACAATTACAAAGTATATAAAAAATAGTCCCATGGGTCACCCRTCACTACTCTGTACCAGGCAAACTGGAACTGGTCAAACTGACTGAAAAGTTACAGGAAGGACTTCTTGACTGATATTTTGGGAGTTCTTTCAAAGCAAACTAAAACCCTAAAATTTCTTGTACTTTCCAGAGTTTGAGCACTCTTTTACTCAMGTCAGGCAAAAATCTGTTTGCACCCTTACCAGACCTGGTACTGAACAAGAGCTATACCTGACTTTTCCCATTTGTTCTGTATGTCACTTCTTGAAACACACAGCTTCCCCACAAGAACCTCTATGATTAAACAAACTAAGAGGGAAACAGGTTTATTCAGAGTCTAAATGCTTTCAGGGAAGTTTTGCTTGGCCCAAAAACATCCCTTTATTTTGCCACTTCAAACACAACAGCATCAGCAAACCAAATGATTAAGTAAATAACTTATTTACCAAAAATAATCAAATAGTATTTTAAAAACTATAGAGGTAAGTCAAGGAGTTGCAGCATCTGAGGATRTCTCAATTTCAGACATTCCAGTTTCACACTTTTTGATATCAGTACCAGCACTACACTTGGGGGTTTTTGGCAGTAACTTGGGGGCAAACTTAAGCATTTAAGCAGCCAATCTGCATCTACTCTCAGTTCTGAGTCATTTTCTCTGTTTACCACAGATCAGTCAGCAGCTTTGGCAGTGCCCCTGGACACAGCCTGATGCAGAGACCAACCTGCCTGCACAGGCATCTCCCCGGGTGGGAGAATGGACAAGGGTATTTASAAGAGCAGGACAACGGGGAATGGGTTCAAACGGAAAAAGAGTAAGTTTAGGTTAGGTATCAACCTAAAAAATTCTTCCCTGTGCGGCTGGTGAGGCACTGGCACAGAGAAGCTATGGATGCTCCAGGCACTGGCACAGAGAAGCTATGGATGCTCCAGGCACTGGCACAGAGAAGCTATGGATGCTCCATCCCTGGAAGTGTTTAAGGCCAGGCTGGATGGGACTCTGAGCATGCTGGTCTAGGGAAAGGTGTCCCTGCCCATGGCAGGGGGTTGGAAATGGCTTATCTTTATGGTTCCTTCCAACCCAAACCAAACCAAACGAACGGCAAAGCGCGACCACCTCCTCCCCCTCCAGCCCCGGATGAGCTCCGGGACACATCCCAGGCGAGGCCTCCGCATCCTCCCGGGATGCTGCGAGGCGGCAGCGCCAGCCGGGCACGGGGAGATCTGCGGCACTCACAGGTCGGCCAGCACGGTGAGCTCGGCGTAGGTGCGGTGCAGCAGGAACTCGATGAGGGTGCTGAGGCGGTAGCCCGGGCTGGCGGCGGCTGTCACGGCGCCGGGGGCCGGCGGGGCCGGGGCTGACGCGGGGCCGGCCGGCACCAGCTGGGCGCTCTCCAGCTGCACCGGCGCCATGGCGGCGGCGGCGCCTCGGCCCCGGGCGGGATCCGAGCGGCGGCCCGGGAACGGCTCCCGGCGGCGCCGGCACCGCGCCCGGCTCGCCCCGCACGGACCGAGCGGGGAAGGGGCGGCGGGAGCGGGGCGGCTCCGCAGCGCTCAGAGCCCGCCGGGCGCAGGGGCCGCCGCCATGATGGGGCACGGAACCGGAAGCGAACGGGGAACCTTTCCGGGCAGCGAGGGCGGGGCGGGGACAGCGGCGCACAGGGGGACAGGCGGGACGGACGGACAGACAGGCGGGACAGACGGACACACAGGCACAGGCGGGACAGACGGACACACGGGCACAGGCGGGACAGACGGACACACGGGCACAGGCGGGACAGACGGACACAGACACGGGCGGGACAGACGGACACACAGACACGGGCGGGACAGACGGACACACGGGCACAGGCGGAGTAGAGGCGGGACAGGGGGACACACAGGAACACACACGGGACACAGGCGGGACACACAGGCACAGGCGGGACAGGGGGACACAGTGGGACGGGGGACACAGGGACACACAGGGACATAGGAGGGACAGGGGGACACAGGGATACACACGGGACACAGGCGTGGTGACACACACGGGACACGGGACACACGGACACAGGGACGCACAGGGACACAGGCGGGACGAAACAGGAACACCCACGGGACACAGGACACACGGGCGGGAATCAGAGGCACACACTGACACAGGCGGGACCGGGGGACACAGGCGGGACACAGGAGGGATACACGGACACACACGGGACACACGGACGCACACGGGACATGGGGATGGTGCTGCCATTGTGCCACACAACCGCTGGATCAGGTTGGGTCAGGCGGGAAGGGAGCACCGTGGGTCAATCTGGTCCCACCTCCCTGCTCAAGCAGGGCCATCCCAGAGCACATGGCACAGGATTGTGTCCAGATGGGTCTGGAATATCTCCAGTGAGGGACACTCCATACCTTCGCTGGACAATCAGTTCCAGTGCTTGGTCTCTGCACAGGAAAGAAATYCTTCCTCATGTTCAGGTGGAGCTCCCTGGCCATCAGTTCCTGCCYRTTCCTCCTGTCCCATTGCTGGGCCCAGGGAGCAGAGCCTGGTCCATCCCTGAGCCCTCCCTGCACACACTGACACACAGGGATGGGGGCCCCTCTCAGGGTCTCCTCTCGAGGCTGAACAGGCCCAGCTCCCTCAGCCTTTCCTCACTGAGGTGCTCCAGTTCCTCCATCACCTTTGTCACCCTCCACTGGCCCCKCTCCAGGAGCTCCGTGTCTCTCCTGTCCTGAGGAGCCCAGAACTGGACACAGCACTCCAGGTGATCCTCAGCAGGGCCGAGCAGAGGGGCAGGATCCCCTCCCTGCCCCTGTATCTGCTCATGTTACTGAAATCCAGGATGAAGGAGAACCAGATGATAGACTCAGTGTCTCAAATGTACCTTTAATGCAGCTCCTGGTGCTGTCAGGGAACAGCAGTGTTCCCTGTGCTGAACACCAGGCTGGCCAGTCCCTTCCCCGTGACTCAGGAAATGCAGGACATTTKTGAGGAGTATCCAGATGAGAAGCACTAGTGGGACATTGTGTTTTGAGGTTGTTGTTAAAGAGAGAAAAGGGAGCTATGAGCAGCCGAGCATCCAGTGGGATTTAGGGATAAACACGAAGCATTGGGAATTTTTTCAGATTTCTGTCTTACAGATCAACTGACACCTCTGAAGGGAGGGAGAGGGGAGGTCTGTAAACAGCTGAAGATTGATTTGTTGTGTACTGGTTACCAAAGGGGACTGTGTAAGGCAACTATAAATCCTGGGTGTTTTCTGTCATGATTCAGTCAAGTGTTAAATCATAAATTCTTGCCTTATGATTACAAAGAAATCCCTGAAATAAACAMAATAAATACCCAAACTCCTCCAAGTTTAATAAAAAGGAGAGGTCCTATTTGCTTTGTRTGAAGTGCAGACTTTAAAAAAACCTCTCCTCCTACACATATCTTTCCAGGAAAGTTTAATATTACAGGAAACATTTTTCAACCTGAAAAGTGTGTAATCAGTTTAATAATAATAATAATAGCAATAAGCCATCCAGGTGGGAAGGGCAGTATTGCTGCAGCTCTGAGCCATGCCAGGTTTGTGGGCTGCTTCAGTCACAGTAAGATGAACTTTCAAGCTGGGGGTGGATGATGATTGTCAGCTGGGATTTTTTTGCTCCTAAAATCACTAAAATATGTTTATACCTAACTTTTGCCTTTTTTTTTTTTTAGATTAGTTGAGAGGTTCTTTTTCAATACAGATGAAAGAAATATTTCTTCTGTTTATATAAATTAATCTATAAAGAATCTATAAAGGATAGAATGATAAATACTGTCTGGATCATATTGTGATACAAGTTATTGGCTTAATGTATTTTAAGTTCTTGTCTGCTCATTTCAAAGATTTCTTTTTTCCAAATGTATGAATTTTTTTTTTCTCTAGATGCATGCATAAATGCAATGTACTCATTTTATGGCCAACTAGCTGCACTAATGAAGAAAATACTTACTTACATGCACAGCAATCTGATTAGGCTGTTTATAAGAACTCCAACTTAGAAATACAGGATTTTAATTTAAAAACCCCTTCCTCCCATCTCTTCTGATTTAGTCTGTAATAACTTTCCCATTGATTTCAGTGGCACAAGATCAGACTTTGTTGATGAAAAAGCAGGTGGGAAATTCTGATGCTGTTCAACTTTGYCACTGTTAGAGTTCTTCCTCAGAAAAGCTCTGATCCTGGTGAATTTTTCAGCATTTGGGGTTTGGGGGTGGTTATCCTCAGTGTGTCTGCCTTGCTCCACTGCCCTCAGAGAGAAGTTAATCAGTGCTGTGGCACAGATTGTGCTGAGCTCTCCTCTCTCATGGCTGSRTAGGAAAGAAGCTCTTGRTACTGTTTTCAAAGGAAGGAGGAGCAGCTACAGAGAGATTTCAGCAGCTCAAGGCTCACAGTTTTGCACCCACAGCAGTTGTGTTGTTGGGAGGCTTGGCAAGATCAGTTGTTTTAACTGATGGAGATGACCATTAGGAATTCAAAAACAATTGACTGGCCTACATAATGGTACTGAAAAAGAAATATTAAAGTTTCCTGCTTCTTGGTGCCTTTCTGAGGTTGTTAGTGCTACCATTCTTTGACACGTGTACTTCTAGGAAGGATGAGCATTGTGCCTAAATTCAAAACCTCAGCTTGAAGGAACTGGAAGTAGGTTCCAGAAGTCTGCTGGGGTGGCAAAAGCAAAACTACCTGAGGAAGAAAGCTGGGCTAGGGGGTTGATGGAAAGAGTAACAAGACTTCTGGGATAGAGAGGGCTCTTTGCAGAAGCTACTGTATTTTAATTTGTGTTTATTCTCCTCATTCAGCAGGTTTCAACTTCTGCCATTTAAACCTGGTGACAAATTTTCTCATAACAGTGGGAAGAGAACAGGCCTGGTAAATCTCATGCAAGCATTGGCTTTGACCTCAGGCTTTCCTGCAGACAGAATCCCTCACAGAGACACTCAGTGTGGCTCTGGGACCCCATCCAGCCGAGGGACCTGATGTGCAGGCTACACACAATCATGGYTTASGTTGGAAGGGACCTTAAAGATCATCTTGTTCCAATCCCCCTRCCATGGGCAGGGACAGCTTTCACTAGAKCAGSTTGGTCAGAGCTCCATCCAGGCTGATTTTAAACACTTCCAGGGATGGGGCATCCACAGCTTCTCTGGTCACCCYGTGCCAGTGCCTCACACACCCTCACAGTAAAGCATCTGTCTTGRTGACCAGCTCTGCCAGGCTCATCTTGTCATGGAGCAGGGACAGGGCTTTAGAGWCACAGGGGAAGCAGGGGATTTCCTGGCAGGGCAATGTGGTAGGGACACAGGGATGGGGGTGATGGGCCAGCACTGCAGTGTCTGGATCAGCCTGGCCAGCTCCTGCTGTGTGCTGTGTGTGCCTCCTGTGTGACATGAGGATGGAGAGGGGCCTTGAGGGGAAGCCACCATGAGGAGCAGCTGAGGGCACTTGGTCTGTCCAGCCTGGAGGAGACTGAGGGGAGACCTCAGTGCAGTTACAGCTTCCTCCTGAGGGGCAGAGCAGGGGCAGGCACTGATCTCTGTGGTGACAGTGACAGGAGCCAAGGAAATGGCCTGAAGTTGTGCCAGGGGAGGCTTAGGTTGGATGTTAGGAAAAGATTCTTCCTCCAGAGGGTGGCTGGGCACTGACCAGGCTCCCCAGGGCAGTGGGAGCACCGAACTTGACAGAATTCAGGAAGGGTTTGGACAGTACTCTCAGGCTCTTGGGGTGTCCTGTGCTGGGCCAGGAGTTGGACTTGATGATCCCGATGGGTCTCTTACAACTCATTATTCTTACAACAGCTTCTTCTATGATTCCACAATTCCAGTCACTGCACCCCTCTGTATGTAAAAAGCCCTACTGGGGAGCCCAGAAGCCTCACTTCAGGTAGGTTGGTTGATCAAAACCTGTTGCTATTACCTGTGGAGCTGACAGGGTTATAGAGCTAATGGGAAGGACAGCAGGTGACTTTCTGTTTCCAGGGAAGTTAAACATTTACTGTTCTGGGAACCTGGGGGTGAATGTTCAGTGGGAGGGAGCCCAGACTGTGTTCTGCTCTACAGGGCAGGCTCTGAGCTGTCCTGTGTTTGTGTGGCTCAGAGCTTGGTCATTCCATTTCTCTGTCAGGCTTTTAATTCAGAGAGATGTTTAATCACACAGGAACCTCCTGGACTTGACATTTAAGTATTTTTTTAATAATAAAAAATAATAGCATGCAAATACGGTGCAGAGATTTCTCATTAATCATTTAATTCATAAAGTGTTGCWACATTTAACAATGTTATATCCAAGTGCCTATATAAATTATGAGTAATAAGAGTTTAATATCTTTCATTCTTTCCAGAAGACATGAGAGGATCTGATATAGTGTGGGAGAGTTCCCACATATAGTATCAGTAATTGCAGTACTACATATTACAAATTCACAGAGCTTACAATTCAATAAAAGTTAAGATATGTATTTAAATTCTAATGAGATTTCACGTGTCACTATTAGATCAAACACATAGCAATACTGAAAGAAGATTAGATTTTCCCATTATAACACTTGCATGAATGTAAAACTTTTTCTATAATGTTATGCTGAAAGTCCAGTAGAAAAATATCAATGACCTTTTAATCAACAAATGATTTTATGTCTTGTATCTTTATTAGCTGTTCTTTTTTAAATTGAAAGTTCTTTTAAAATTAATTAATTTGTTGACAATCCAGCACTTCAAGCCACAAATCACTGGTTTGTGAATTGTACAGGGATTACTGCACCTAAAATAAAGCATTCTTTGCAAAATTGTGTGTGTTAAAGGAAGAGGGTTTGTAGCTGGTTACTGCACGTGCTCTACTTTGTTTCCTGTTTATTAAAAGGGTCACAAATGGAACCAATCAGAAAAGAAAAATCCTCCAACTTTTAAGATTTAAAATTATAATTTTAAGTCTCCTTTTTGATCTGCTTTGTCTGTGGGATTAAGTTTACAACTATTTTTTTGAATGATGAGAGACCTATAGTAACAGATTGAGAGTTCTCCATCAGTCACTCTGCTYAGTGAGACAGAGAATCTCTTGTGTGGTGCATAGCAAAGTACACCCCAGTTCTAATTCTCTGTTGTGAACAACTTAAGAAAAGCAACATTCTCCAAGTCATAAAATAGAATCTTTGATTTTACTTGAATTTACAAAASTCCCCTTTCTTATTATAAGGCAAAATGGATTATTTTTTTAATACTGAACATAGCTGTATTACTCTGAGCTTCTTTTGTGCTTCTTTACTAACAGTGTTGACATCCAGTGTAAACTTTAAATTGATTTATCTCTGTCAGACTGGAACTAAAGCCAGCTAAAGGCCTTGCTATCCTCAAAAGACTCTATTTTCATTATTACTACGATTAAGTAATTATCACTCTATTTACTCTTTTAACCATAGAAGCTGCATTTTTTTTTTTCTGTGCATTAAAAAATGCTTTGTGCACAAGTAATTCTGCAATGAGAGCAAAACAGTGACATCCTTTTTGGACCCCACATCTTTGAAAGCTAACAAAGGAGAAAGAGCCCCTGATCTGGCAATCTKGCACATGGGGGTAGAGTGATGATTTGCACTGTTCAGTCATGGACTTGAACAATTTGACAATACCTTCCAAAGCCTGTGATTTCTCCCTGTCTGACCATCCCTGCGTGTTACTCAGAATKTGAAAAAAATACATGTGTGCTGAAAAAATACAAAAGTGAGCCTTTATTTCAACATGAAAGCATGTGTGGGCAAAAAGAACTTATCTGTGCAAACACCTAAAAGAGCTGGAGAGAATATCAGGGGAGTAGCAGTGATTAGTCATACCCAGTGGGAGAAGGACTGGGAAGTATTCTGTCCTGACCTAGGAGCAGATTGTGTTTAGCTGCTGCTGGCTAACACATTCAGACAGTGCAGACCCTCACACTCCTCCAAAGACAAAGGTGGGTACCAGAACATGGTTAACTGCAAATTCTTTGTAGATCTCAGCTGGGGTCAGATGTGGTTTAAATGCTGACCCTCTCTCTCAGAGGTAAGGACATGCAGAATTGTGTCTGAGCTKCCATCCTCCACTCAGACTTGGGATGTGAAGGAAGTTTCTGGGCTAAGATGCTATCCAGGAAACTTCCCTCTTGCACAGCTTCTAGRCTGGGATATTTTTTTCCCCCAGAAGGGATAGACCAGCATTTTTTGTAGTTAGAATCTTATCTAAGCACTGCCTGTGTCACAAAGCTCCAAGATGCCAGCTCTGAGAACAGGGAGTGCCAGAACAGGTTTGGCTCCAGGCTGAAGAGCTGAWGATGTGTTTAACTGTGTGACTGCAAACTTGGCTGGCTTTGTGAACTCCAGCAACTCTTCACTGTCCCTTAAAATTGAAGAGTATGGTAAAAAGGCAAACTCRTATCTGTAGCAGTGCAGGAATACTGGTCCTCCAGCAGATTATAAGGTGTTTTGCTAATGGGCAAGAGGTGCAGGTTGCTATAAGGTCTTCCATGCAGRCAGCAATTTTGGCCACTTTTGGAAGATTAGAAATTACAGGTTGAGGGTGGAATTGCCTCTCTTCTAGGACTGTAGTTCACCTGGAAGCACCAACTTCTACACCTAACTAAATACAGCCTATTGTGCCAGAGGGACATGAAATCCTTTGCATGGGGCTGGGCAGCACCTGGCTGAGAGCTGTTTACAGATTTTTGTGGGGCACAGACCACATCCTGAGAACTGCATGTARCCCAAAATTCATGCAGCTTATGGTTAAGCGTAGAAGATTCCCTGCCCTACTGATTGCAGAAGTAATTAATAGCCTGTAGCTAGTTGCAGTGCTGTGCAAAATGCTAAAAATTGTTACCTTTCTGCACAGCTGTAGAATGCAGAAGACACAGTAGAATCTCAGTAAATCCTGGCAACGTTTTATTTTCATCTGGGGTTCAGCCAGAAGAGCTATGGCCCCTTCTATCTTTTKTTTGTTTGGTTTACAGGAAATTATTTGATCATGAAAGTGAGCACGTTTTGTGAAAATGTGCTTTCACCAGAAAGCACTGCACTGCCCARTGGCACCATAGTGCAAACTAACCAAATTGTGTGGGGAAATGACTGCATTTCACCTCAGAACATCACTTACTGCAACTGATTCCTTCAGGCTTGAAGACTGGAAASAACAGCAACAACAGAGCAATCTCTCTCCCTCTAGTGCCTACAGACCCAGACTTCTCAAGAGTATGACAGCTCAAAGGAAGACTGAGATAGAAGAAAAAAAAATCTGTGTTTCTGCAATGCATGTAGGACAAGCAAAAGCACATTCACAGCTAATTTTAAGCAGCCTTCAGAATGAAGCACAACACCTTATTAACTCACTTGTGCCTAATCCTTGCATTCTGGTATTTTTAGAAGGCATCATGCAATTCAGCAGTAGTTTTAGCCCATGTGTCCTTTATAATGGATGACACCACTGTATTTCTCATTTTAATTAAGAATTAAGTTTCTGACAATAAGCCTTGCTCACRTAACACAGGCTGATTTAACTAAATTAATTTAGAAAATATATTAGATACACTTTTCTTTCTCCCCCCCTTTAAGGTTACTTTCTTAATTTGGCTTATGAAAGCCCTAAGACTAGCCTAGTTGGACCTGGTTAAGACCTGCCTCCACCACTTGCCTGTCTCATCCTCTGCAGCAGGAGAAGAGTTTGGTCTGATTTCCCATCTGAAACTGTAGGAGGGTAAAGTCACCTTCACAGACTAAGGGTTCTTTTATTGGCCAGCTTTATAATGCAAGAACCCCCACAAGTCCTGGAGTGCAGCAATTTGTGTGCATGAATTTTGAGGCTTTTGAAGACAGTGCCTCTTCCTTTGGTGGCTTATTATTTCTTGATTTTGTGTGAACTCAGGGTACAGCTGTATCAAGTGTAAACAGAGCTATTTTGTCTGTGCCTGGTTTTATCCTGATCCAGTAACTCCCAGCCAGGAGGCTTAGGTTAGCTCTGGGCTGCCTCTAATGAGCTGCAAATGAAAACAAAGTCCTCTAGCCCATGGTTTCTCTCTGTTATGTGTTATCTAATCAGGGCTCTCTGGAACAGGCCTTTRGAAACCTGCTCCCTGCACAAGCATATGAACTAGACTTATCAGTAGTTTGTGATTAAGGCTGCTCTGGAGCAGAGAGAAATATAGAGCAGTCTTTTTGATGATTTTTTTTCATAAATGTATAATATGTTTTCTTACAAAGAGACACACAAAAAATCCTCCTTCTCTTTAGCATCTTGTAGAGCACTAGTCAGAGGTACAGTGCATAAAATACCAGTACATCAAGAGATAAGAACTGAAGATTTTCTGGAATAAAACAAGGRATGAAAACTCAAACCAATTCCTGTTCCTTTGACTTGCTAGAACGTAGATAAAAACCCCTAATATTGCTAGGGATGGGTTTGTGTACATGGCAGAGCTGCTGAAAATCAGTGAAATATGTACTTAAAAGCTGATTATTCTGCACCTTTCCCTGGGTAGATCCTTTCACACTGTACAAACAGTGTCCTTCTGCAGTGTAGCCAGATCTGTTTCTAAAAGGTAAAAAGAGACCACGTAGTCCTGTGGTGCAAAATGTGTGCTGCCAGAATAGCTGGTCAGACCCTTTTCTCCATGCAGAGTTCTCTCTTAATTGCAGCTCATCCAGTCARAAAAGAGCAACAAATCTCTATGCACAACAGGTATTTGTCAGTCTAAAAATGTGACAGGAAAACAATGAAGACTTCCCCAGAGAGTGCTGACTCTGAGCCCTTATCTGGAGCTGTCCCTTCATTTCACCCCAAAGTTTCTCTGCTGAAGAGGTTCCCAACTTAGGTTTGYATCCCATCACTTCCTTGTTTGCCACATTACATTGCACGAGGAAATTGTGTCCAAGGCTTCACCGTGCTGGCAAATTGTATCCCCACACCTTGGAGAGGGGTGAGAAAGCACAAGTGAATGCCAGGGGCAGGTGTTTATCAGCTCTGAGTGTTTTTGTG
The DNA here is from genome assembly GCA_902810485.1 of Alauda arvensis. NCBI lineage: Eukaryota > Metazoa > Chordata > Aves > Passeriformes > Alaudidae > Alauda > Alauda arvensis. Next base: position 1,156,488 of record CADDXX010000241.1, read on the forward strand.
CACAGCACAGAGCAGCAGGCAGGGATCAACCTGGCCAGGGCATTCATCTCTCCTGTGATGACAGCCATAAATCACAATATTCAGAACATGCAGGAGAAGTGGCAAAGAGCACTGAAGTTGGGGGATGTCATCCTCCCTGCCCACCCTGAAGGAGAAAAGCCTGTCTKGTAGCCCACAACAATTTCACCCATTAGTCTGTTTAGTCCTTCCCTTCAGAACACTGTTTCATTTTCAAACACAAAAACTTTCTTGAAATAATAATTAATTTAACTCCCCTAAGTAGAGCAACCTGCAAATGCTATTTCTCTGATGCCTTGGGAAGGCTGACCTGAAACAGAGACTGGACAGAGCTAGAGAATAAAGGAAATATTTATTGAAAGGCCCCAGGATACCCCTGGGACACCAGAACCAGACCAGGTGGACCCTCAATAATGCCCAGGCCCCCGAACAAGAGGCCCCACCCCCCTGTCTGGGTCTATTTGCATATTGGGGTTTAATTGTCTAATTACAACTCCAGGCTGTGAAGTCTCATCCTTCTTGTTTTTCTCTTCAGTCCATCGTTGTTGATGCTTTTGGGCCAGAATGTTGTCCTTGGTTTTCAGCAGGAAAGGATTTGTTTTGTCTACCTTCTACCTACTAGCACTTAATATGAAGCTTAAAACTACACCTGAAACAGCATGGAATCTGGGAAACATAAAAGCTAAAACTAAAGGCATCACTCCCATCTGCCTCCAGCATCTCAGTATGTCACAAGGCTTTCCCTACTCTGCTAATTTTTTTGAGGACTCACCTGAGYTCTTTGTCTCAATGACTGATAATCTTTGACAGCCTAAAAATAGCTGTTCCTAAAATGGGTCCATCTCTGAACAGAAGTGTTTTCCTTAGTGTGGGTGATGGTGCAACAGGAAACCAACTTGCTACAGAACCAGAGTCACTGTTTACACAGGTCCTGGACCGTGGGTAGAAACCTGTCACAAATTTTAAATGAGGAAAAAAAAATAGTTAGCCATAGGGAAAAGAGAAAAAGTTAGAGAAATGAAGGAACTGTAGGAAGCTAGACTAGTTTCAAATTGAGGCAGGAGAAATATAATCCATAACTTCTCATGACTGATCGGGATGAAAGCTAACTAGGATACTGGTTGGACTGCTGGAGGACTCTGGTTCAAGGAGTCTTACAAAAAGGCTCCTTAAAAAAAGACTTGCAGACTATTGCCAGGGCAGGCACCCACCACTTTAATATCTGTAGTTCAGACTGGATTTGTYTGCATGTGTTCTGAATGTAAGAAGTGATAATGAAGATAGAGAAATGAAAATATTTCTCTTTAACCCATGAAGAGAGGCTGAGAGCCTTGTTGAAATAAAATATCTTCTGCAGATTTAGCAATCAGAATAGAGATTACATTTTGAGGGCCTTGAAGGTCTCCACGTGGTGTGTAACCCTTTGATGCACATTCTGCCTGTGCTTCCATCACAGCCTGAACGGGAAAATCTGGGGCAGAGCACATAATTTCTTACACCATGGGAGAAGCAGAAGTGACAAAAACATTTCCAGAACATTGCTGGGGGAATGCTGAGATGCCACATGTGCCTTCAAAAATTACTTTTCTAAAAACAGAGAGGACACCTGCAATTGCTGTAATTGCTGCTTTAGTGCTCATGTCCACAGATCAAAAGAAAAGGAGCTCTCCTCCTGTTAGATAAGGATTACTAATCCWAAGTGAAGGACACAGGGAGAAGTCCTCTTTGTTTTGGAAGAACAATGGGAATTGGTYGTGCTCATTAACTAAAAGGTCTTGCTTTGGTGTATTTTTTTGCCCTTTGTGTAACCAGTGTTGTACAGATTTATGGAATACGAGATTATTTTCTTTTACCTCCTCTATATCACAGAACCTTCAGTTTCAGTGAGCTAACAGTGCTGCTGAGCATAACATGTCCCTTGTGCTTGGCACAGCATGTTGGGAAGAAAGTGCTCAGACTTGGTCTGAAGGTATCAAAAAAGGGAGCAGCCAAGGCTTCATTTCACTGTCACAGTTTGGCTTTCACAGTCTGACAACTGTGCTGCTCTTAGCTCCCCTYATGTGTTTCCCCACTAGACAAGGCAGGTCATAGTTGATACCTAATGGTTTTCAGTGCTYCTTGTGTTTGTGAAACATCTGAGAGACAGATTTTCTTAGCAGTGTAGAGATGCTGTGCTTGAAGGGGGTCTCTAAAACACTCTCAGGTTATGAATTGTGGCAGAACATGCCAGCTGAGCATAGAAGGGAAAGAAAAAGAAATATAAATTCATTACTGCAGAGCCAGARCAGCAAGGATAAATTCTGACTGTTTCCAGGCATCTACTTTGTATTCCCACCTAAGGATACCATTAGTGGAGACAAACTGAGTTCTTTTGATCACTTTCTACTGTGAAAAGGGTCAATCTTCCTTGCTCTTCACACTCCCTCCTACGTGAWCTTGACTCACCCTTGGGCTGACTTTCATATTCATTGAGCTGATGCAGCTCATTAACCCATCAGAAAACTGTCATTTTTTGTTGTTTTAATTCTCTGGATTTATTTTCTGTCAGTTCAATGAGCTGAACCGGCTCAGCAAGGGGTCAGGTRAGTGTCAAAAGTAAGGAAACAGTAGAATTAGGGAAAGGAAAAGGCAGAAGACAGGAAAAAGCACACAAGGTGAAGGGACAAGACTGCTTCTTTCAGTGACAGAAAGCCTTAAGATCAGCTTACCCTGTCTGATTATATCCTTAGGAAGGTGATTTCCCTGGAGTTCCTGTGGGTTCAGTGTAGAAAAGGGAGTTTCTTCAGGGGGTGGATAAAAAGGAAATAAAGGGAAGTAATCTAATTTACACACATAGGTTAGGCAATGTAAACAGGCCTGTTCTTTACTGCCAAGACCCCTGTGACCAAAGCTTTAAAACACAGTTAAATGCCTGGTAAACCAAACCAGTTGTCTCTAAGTGCACAAGCAGCCTTCAGAGAGCTCCAAAGGGCCCCAAATGCCATCAGAAAGACAATGCAAGCCCAGGGAGCAGGGCATGAGCACCAGGTGGGATGGTTGTGTGAAGTCAGAGCAAAGGCTGCTGAAGCTGATGTCACTTGGAATTTGCTCAGGCTCTGCCTGAGGAGAGAAAGCCAGGAACACTCCTCTAGAATAGGTCTTGTTTTCAGCAGAGGGGATTTCCCCCCCTGCCACTCCCTGCCTGCCACCAGCTCTCTCCTTAACTCTGTTTCTGTCTTGCTCTTTTTTTTTTTCACTTCTGCCATTATTTGTAAAACTACTACTGAAAATGACCTACATAAATAAATAAATTGAATGAATAAATCATGAGGGAGAGAATGGATGTGTGTGTAGGTGGATGACACAGAGAGCCAGGCTGGTGGGAGCAGCAGGAGCCATCAGTTCGTTTGCTGTCAGCAGCAGAGCCCCAGGGAGGGTAAGGACATTAAGTACCTGATTGAGCAAGGTGCTGAGTGCCTTCATCTTCTGTCATTTTTGGAGATAATCAAAAGCATTTCCAGACCTTGCCAGTAGAGGCTTCAAGGAAGGATGAAGAAGGCAGAAGACAAAACCTTTGACTTTTATCCTTTGGGGTTTTTTTCAGTTTTCAGATCCCTAAGGATTTTTCCCCATAATGAATCTTTTGMTAATTACCTTTCATGGAGCCTTTTAAAACAATCAATGGACCCTCAAGGGCCTGTGCAACTGAGTTTCTGACCTTCAGATAATGTTAGGCAGGAGAAACTTCCCTTTTGCAAGAGCAAGTCTGGAAGTGTCATTTCAGAGTTTATATTGGTTGTATYCTCTCAGGTGTGACTTCTTCTCCATGGAAGACACTTGCTGAGTCACTTACTTGCCACACTGCTGAACCCTGGGATTTTTCTGCCTGGGAGCATGGGGTGAACTCTACAGTTCAGGAAGGATTTTGATGCTCCTTTGATATTTGCCACRTCTCACCCCAGGGATGAAATGTGCCYATTATGCTGACAGCTTTGCTTTTCAGAATGAGGCATATACAGCTGGAATTCAACTGATTGCAGAAAGGCATGTGTATTACTAAATGGATAAATTCTGACCAAGAAAAAAACATTGRTTTAATTATCAGTGGTGTTTGCAGTAAGTACTCAGTGTTCCTGACCTTGCAGCAACACTCCCTTTTTGTTTCTGAGGTRGTTCAAACCTTTGTGTGATATGTCCAGAGGATATGGCTGTATTATGGTRTGAGGAAGATAGAGCAGCTTTTTTAAAAATGCTTGGAAATGTGTGTCCATACTTGTGGTTTTTGTACATGCACAGTTTCCTCTCACCTGTTTAAAATACTTGGCTCTTTAGCACTCATCACATCACAGGAGTCTAGGAATCCCTCACAAATGAGAAGTAGCTGGATTAGAACTAAAGAAATTGTCTTGAATTTCCCTTCAAATCAAGTGTGGCTTGTTCCTGTTCTCTTCTAAAAGTTTGCTCTGGCACCAACTTTGCAGTTGACCATTGGAGATGAACAGGCAGCACAGCCCTTGGGCTCATTATGCACTCCCMTGAAGAGCACTGGAAAGGAAAATAGGAGTTTTCAGTTTCTTTTTCTGTATTCAGGGTAGCAGCAGAGTTGGCAATAGGATATAGAGGATGAGGTATTGTTGGTTGCAGGCTGTGCTTTTGAGGAGATGTGACGTTCTAAAGCAATTTTCTCTTTAAACTTGGCAATTGTATGTGCAGGAATAGGGAATTACAATAACAAAGTTGGGAATTCATAAATACACTTGTAACTCTGGTCAAGTGCAAATCCCTCAGGTGGTGAGGAAGGGGCACAGTGTGCCTATCAGTCACAGGCAGAACAGTCTCCACAGATTGCTCTACACAGATTGCTCATCATCAACCATTTATTCAGCTSTGAGATGCTGTTCCCATGTAAAGTAGGCCAGGATGTCACCTGACTGTGGTTGACAGCCAGTCCATGACTGAGTCTGGAGCTTATTGCATCTGTCTAAGTCCAAGGTTACCTAAGTTAACTCAAGAAGGAGAAAATTAAAAAGAAAATTTGGGCAGTTGCACCAGAAACCTCATTATTGTGAATTTGGGAGCCTCCAGAATGACTTGTGAACATCCCCCTCAGGTCAGACATTATTGCCCCCCAATTCCTCCAGACAATACTGCTCCCTGTAGGACCTGATGGGCCAACATCACTGGTAAGCTGAATGAGCCTGCTGTGTTCCAGGGCTGTGCAGGACATGTCCAAGTGGTTTAGAGCCTGTGACAGTGGGCCATGGCCAGGACTGATGCAGGAKCTGTGCTCYTTGTCACCCTGGAAAYGCCACCACCTTTCTGGATCCTTCCTTGCCTTGGACATCTTCTGTCCATCCTCACTGTGTAAAGTCTTGAAGCAATGGGTGAGGAAGGGAGTGGCCACAGGCTGATGTGGGCAGTCAGACAAGTGCTGCCCTGCTAGAGGTTCTGCACCTTATCTTCTATTTCATCTCTTTTCCAGGTGGCTGAAAACAATAGAAATTACAAGGTATTTACACGATGCAGAAGCCTCCCTTCCATCTTCAGGGGGAACTGAACCACAAGGCCTCAGTGACWGTCAGTGGGCTGGATCCTACAGARTGGAAAGTAGAAGACAAAACACCAYTCTTGGTGGGATTTCCAGGAGGATTTTGTTACTTTGGGTTCACACTGATTTAAGAGCAGGTGCCTAACTGCACAAGCACATTTATAAACCTATCAAGCGTGCATTTGCATGCGTAGATGTCCAAATATTTACTTTTGTACACCACTTAGTAACTGTGAAATAAGTTTCCCTGTCCAGCTCCAGTGCAGAAGCCTGTACAGTCATGCAAACATGGCATTGCCTCTCAGCAGGGGATATTAAGCCTGGCACTACATGGATTTAATTCAGACATTTGGCTTCTCAACCAGAACTGCTCTTGAATGCTTTTCAAAGTGCTCCCTTATTCAGYCAGAGCAAAAGCAGTGGTGTTAGCACAGCACCCTGTCAGTCTCTCCACTCCTTTGGGTAAGGATTGTCCCTGTGTTGAAGCCATGGGAACTACAGAGGTGGCTGCTCTCTTTTCCAGGTATACCACTGTCAGCTTCCTTGTATGTTTCTCAACATTTGAATATAAAAAAGCTATTAAAAATCTTAAAAGGATCAGAGATAACATTTACTTGCTATTTACACACTATTCCAAGTCAAATAACTCACAGTGCCTCAGCCACCTTGCCTGATAATCAGGACAGCACGTGGAATAGTTTGTGCTTCTCCCTTTCACCTCCCCTCTCTCCATCACTGCTGCAATCCAGTACCCAGAGCACTGTCCTGAATACAGATTTCCTTCTTCCTGCTCTGCTTATTTCCTTGAAGGCATTTTTCCCCCTCTTGTGGATTGACAGACTTATCAACACCAGCTGAGATTCATTTAATATGCCCAACATAAGCCAAACAGGATCCTGGCCTGTCGCTCCAAATTCTTTTCTCACAAAGAAATGGTTTTATCTGCAATTATTTGCATTGTCTGCTTAAATATTTAGCAAATGCAATGGTTTGGTAGTCAGGTGTTGCTGTAACCTATCCTGAATGTTAAGTCTATAAGCCAATTCTGCAGATGCCTGCTTGGATTTTTGTTTTGTTGTTCTTCCTGGCTGTGATGAGACAATATCCCCAGGAACAGGGACACAGCAGCACCTTGGGCTGGAGGCTGCACTCCCAGTCTCTCTGCTGGAGAYGTGGAGGGGCATCCACACACAGCAAGCCTGCAGAATTAATCCCAGRTGCCGAATGTGGAGATCAGTATCACGCAGCAAAGCTTTGAATTTTTCATTTTTCATTCATTAAAAGGCAGTCAAAAAGAAAAAAGCTCCATTCTCATCCTCCTGAGTGCTGTCACACTCACTCATACGCACACACACATACTGCTGCTTTTCCAGTTAATACCAAGGGATGTAATGCCACAGTAAGCAGAGAACTGCACCAGATTTCCATGGATTATGGAGTGTATTTTYATGGATCCAGTTGCAAAAAGATCATTGCTATTTTTTTCTTTAGGTTTTAGTATATCACAAAAATACTTCTTTTTCCTCTCTGTCCAATTTAAAATCTCCTCTGGCATTAGGTAAAACGTTTCTCTTATTAATCCCTCTTGGTATAGTCCTAGTTTGCTGCAAATTCCTGGCTTTCCCCCCAAATCATCATGCCCTCTTATTCTGAATGTGCCTATTTACCTGTAGGAATTCTCTCCACAGCTAGCACAGCCTTCCTGCAGGCATGGAGCAGCTATCCATGGGCAGCAGCATGCACAGGCACTCAGAGTCAGCCCTTTAATCTGGGGTTACAGGCCACTGTCAAGTGCTGGGGGACAGAGTGCAGGCAGGACTGTCAGAGGTGCCAGCTGAATGCAGAGCAGTCACATGGATRTCACCTCTTGGTGATAACAGCTGGGAAAAAAATGCCTTTATTCACTGTAAAGAACATGGCAAAGCCTGCCCAACCCACCCACGGTCCTGAAATTGAATGGAGAAAAGGAGCCACTTGCATCTCTGTCTCCTTGTTCCTGAACCTGTCTGTAACACACTCCAGGGCTCCCTGCTCCATTTCTGGTAGATGTGCAGAAGCCTGCAGACAGTAACTGTGTCCAGCTTCCAAGCTAACACAGGGCCATATCTGTGACATCCTGGGGGTTCTGCTCTTGATGTTGGCACATCAGAGTGTGTGACATCAGAGGATATCCTGCCTGCAGCTTCCCAAAATTACTGGGAAGGCTTTTATGGAAGATTTTACCTTTTTACAGAGTGTGTCACTGATAGRCAGCGGTGATGCTGTCACTCTTAGGGAAGTGACAGAGTTCCTGCCCCAACAGCATGTTCACCTTGGTGCATGTGTTCTGATTCAAGGGTTTAAAAAGTCATCTTAAAAAAACTTCTCTCGGTGTGTAACTGATATTGACACATCAAAGGCACAATTATCATTCTGTTCACATGGAAGGGAAATGTTAAAAAATAACCCTTCAGCCCATTCCTGGTATTTCCTATTTATCATAAGTAATACCAAATGTACACATTTAAAATTGTAACAGTAGCCTAAGATTTTTCTAAAGTGTTGAGTTTTGGGGTTTTTTCCTCCATTAGCACTCTGATTATTCATCAGGCAAATGGCTTGGGAAAACCCCCTCAAGTCACTTGGGAGCACTTGTTGAACATTTGGAGTTACAGAGCAGGATTCACCTTTGGCAAGAGCTGTCTCTGATCTTCAGGACAGTATGGGAAGGTGCATACAGGGCATTCCAGTCCTTGCAGGCAGATATTTCTCCCTGGAGAAAAAGGCATCCTCATGGCACAGGAAATTTGTCCCAGGAATCTTAGAACAGGCAAGTACTTGAGCTACAGACTTCTAGAAACACAGAAAAGAAGGAAAATACTTGCCCTCTACTTCTAAACTCTTCTAGGCATCTGGGTTTGGATAARGAGTTGTTGAGTTAGATAGACTACAGGTCTAACCAAGTGGGATATTTGTTATTAGAAGTGGTGATATTTATTATTTTGGCATATTTTTTATTAGAAGTGGTTAATCCCTGAAAGAACCAGCTGATCAATAAACCATTTTTCATGCACTTTTTGCACCTCCATTGACTTCAGCCACAATGATTGGTCCCAGATCAGAATCATCCCAGTGGCTGAGAGGTGTTTTTTCAGTACAAGCAAGAATTTTCTGTTCTGTTCAAGTTGGTTGGGTCCACTGAATAGCCCTGTAATCTATTTCAGCATCAAGAAGCAAGTGTGAGCCACATCTTGGGGATGAAATGTTCTGTCCGTGGTCAAAGGGCAGCAGATGGAAATGAAAGCTGGTGAAGTAAACAGTGAGGAGAAGGTGTTTGTCATATAACAAACAGAAGTGACTCATGCAGTGTCCCCTTCCCCCTCCAGTCGTTACATGAATCACCTCACCTGTGTCCAAGGAAAGGTCAAACCAATTTCTCAGTTCCTGGAAGAGTTTTCAATTTAAAAGTACTGCAGGATCATGACATTATTTCGTGTGAAGGGTTGTATGAGCTCTGATTCAGTTTAACATGGGCTAACAGCACAGTTCTATTAGAACTGTCTTGATCACACAATGTGATAAATGTACATCTTGACTAGCTCTCACTGCCAAYGCAGATCTTCCTTCTCCAAACTCCTCTGGTGCTGTCTCTTGCTCTTCCTTGTTACTTTTAATTGTTTGGCTTAGAAATAAAAAGTGAGGAGATGGAGGAAACTATGCTTTTGCTGGAGGAAGAAGCATAGACTCATTTTAAGAGGGTGAGGAACTGGGATTAAAAAAGAATTACTCTTCATGGTTTCAACTGCAGACCCATGCCAGTTAGGCTAAGGGGGACAGTCACTCTTTTTYGCTTCTCACTCACATTTGGGCTCTACTGGCCTCTTCTTTGTATTTTTCAGAACCTAAAGGGAGAATAAGTGCTGCTCTGGAAAATTTCAGCTTGTCAGAAGTGATGCAATGCTGGTAGCAGGAAGGGTTCTTCCATCCCATCACCTGTCTTTTCCATGACTCTCCCCCTGCTCCCAGCCCCATTTGTTTCCATATTACATGCTTGTTACCAGGAAGAATACAGGAAGATATTAATCCTAGTATGGATTTCTTTCAAGGCATGTTTCTCTCATTTCCATTTTGGCTTGATCTTCTGTTAATTGTCATAAGATAAAATCAGGCAGATTGACATTTTTATTTTTTTCTCCACACAACAGGTTGGGTTAACCTATGTGGGAYTTCCATATGTAATTTACCCAGCTAATTTATGTGGAAAATACCATCTCTCTTGCCTTAGCTTGGATTTGAGTTTAACTGAGTTTCCTCAGCATAAAAGCAAACCTCATTTCCAAATTAAGACATGCTTTTTCCCTTTCTGAAGTAGTTTGTCTTCCTGCATAGATGTGATGTAAAGGAACATATATATCCTTCTGCTGTCTCATTTTCCTCTTTTCAATTGTACACTCAAAAAACCAGGGGGTGAATGGAAAGGAGRTGTCCTGGCCAATCTGGTCACTGCCATTACCACACCTGTCACATGAATTAGAGGGCAGTGAACCTTTTCAAATTAGATGTTTAGATTCTGTACATAGGATCATGCTTGATTTTYATAACAAAATCCACCTATTTCTGTCTGCATCTCATGCAAGGCTGCACCCATCCTGGAAAAATCAATTGAAGGGTTTCTGTGTTATGAAACATAGGCACTCATTTTTTAATTATTKCACTCAGCTYAAGGCTATGCTTCTCTGTGACTGGCTAACCTGGATCTGTTCTAACTCCATCACAACYCGAAATTGAACAGCWTTAGCAGTTTTCATCACACTAAATTGGTATTGGAAATGCTTGTGCTGAGTCTGACTCCAAATACAACCAAAGCAACTAAAATGTTAGTTCTTCCTATAGATTATTTAGYCTGAATACGAATTAACAAGGAAGCAATCCTCCATCTTTATGATTGGAAAGAATTTATCTGCTTGTTTGCAGGAGCCAGAAAGTAAGTTGAGGTGAATACAGTGGAAAAAGCACTTTTGCTCAGTGAACTATGGGCTTGAGCTTGAACAAAATCATTGACAGTTTTAGCAGAGAGGGTTTGCAGATGYCCATCMAAATGCCTGTRCCCAGACTGGCCCTGCAGCACGGGAGCAGCAGAATGCACTGCCACAGGGGAGATCTGCCTGGGTATTTATACCATGCTCATTGCCATGGTAACAGAAAGTCTTATGAAATGCAGACATTACGTAGAGGTGTTTGTGCTTTCCTGCCTCTCTCACACTCACTCTTTCCTTCCCCCCAGCCCTAGGGGCTTTTATGGATGGTTTAATAGTGAGGAGGCCCAGTGTCAGGCAACAACTTGAAAGGACTCCCAAAACCTTGGCATCCCTGGGCCAGACTGGTCCGGTGCCTGCTGGAGTGTGCCTTCAGCACTGGATCCTCCAGTGCTCCAGTGATCCACCTGCCACAGGTGCTCCCCAAGCCCCTGGAGAGTGCCTGGCCACTTCAGGAGTGCTGGGAAGTCCTTCAGCAATACCTGAAGGTCACAGCTGTGGAGAAGGATCAGCAAGACTCAACTCACAGTGTGCCTCCTGCCTCCCCAGGGATGCAGGGAGTTACAGCCATGGGGTGGGAGGTCCTGAGCTCAGTTTGGTGGTGGGCTGTCTGCCAGGAGCTGAGAGGGGCTTCCAAGCTCTGGGCCAGCACGCACCATGGATCCCCTGCTTCTTTACACAAAATATTTCCTCTTTTAGCAGCCACATGCCAGGATCATTGAAGGTGGGAGCTCTTCCTCCTGTGGTCACATCTGGCACTGAYTGTGTGAGTTTTAGGTAGGTATTAATCATGCTTTTGTACCTCCATACCTCRCTGGCTTGTTGTGCCACTTTTATTCATCAATATCACTGTAAGGTGCCTGGGAGCTTATCAAATGAAGCCAATAGCAATAAAAGTATCCTAGCTGACTTCAAAAATAAATTAGTCTTTTTCTGCTTCTGACTATRAAAGAAATCTGCTCTGTGAGCTGGGTAATTGGTAAGCTCTGGCCCTCTTAGCCCACATCTATATAATTTGCAAAGCTGGGTTTAACATGATGCTTCAAGCTAATATGCTGACACAATCTAATTTTCTAAAGAAAAAGGCTGACTACAGGTCTTCAGAAATTCTTTAAAATGTTCTGCTTAGACTTATGGCAGCATGTTGTCCTAGCCAAGAAAAATACACGAGCAGGTTTTGGGAGTTTTGGAGCAGTTAAGAGTCAGGAGTGCTGTGGAAGGAAAGGGAAGTTACCTCTTGTTTCCTGAGAACATCTTCTCCATGCTGTAGGATGCTGCTTACTCTCCTTGTCCAGATAAAGAATTTATAAATGACAGGGAAATCAAGAATCCAGAAGACTCTGGAACTGGGAATTTTGATGTCTAAAGCAAATGCAACAGTGCATTTCAATTRCAGTCTATTGTTGGTTTTATGAATTTGTTACTCTTTTGCTTTAGAAATGGTTGTGTTGTTAACACACTACTTCTTGTGCACTTAAGTAGGCATGGGACAACACCCAAAATTTCTACCTAGAGACACAGTATTTTGTACACAGTAAGATTTCTAATTGCTTGAATAATGCTACACAATGGAATAATTTCTGACACAGTGAGAGCTGTTTCTCACTGCTTGAGATATAATAACCTCTTGGGAAGTCACGGAGCTGCAAACTGTAATGATCTATGTAGAGCATTTTTGCTCAGTCTCTRCTCTTAAAATGCTCAGCATTCACTAAAAAATGAATCAGGGGAAACTGGTAAAAGAAGTTTCAGAAACAGAATGAGATGGCTCTTCAGATTTATATATAGAAGGCTTTTTAGACGCCCACATCCCCTATATTAAAAACAGTGATTCAGAAAATCAGCCAGTGGATTCCTGAACCAAAGTATTGTGTGTGATTTCTGCAGCCCACATTTAAAGAGATGCATTGTTTACAAGAATGAAATGGGTATTACAAGGCACTTTTGCCATACAGATGTCTCATAGTCTCTTGACTTGGACGAGATGGTGCTAGTTTTAATTTACCAGTTTAATTTGCTAAATGCATCTATGCATTTATAAAACAAATGTCTTCTCAGAAATATCTATGAAACAATTCACCCAGAAATGTACAAGGTAACATTAAATAACCAAGACAGAGTAAGCCTGGAAAGAGTAGCAAAGTCACATATGTGATACCTGCAGCCAAGAACTGGAGTTGGGAAGATATTGTGGTTAAACCTACCTGCAAGTTAAATATTTGCCATCCAAATCCAGAATCCCCTTTTTGAAAGGACATAAGGGGCTGATTGCAGACCAAACTCCCTGCATCACTCTTGCAATCCTCCTTAAAAGTGAGGGGCCACAGGAAACATTTTGGTCTGTTGGTCAAACCACAAATGTTAATTAAACTCCCTGTCAGGACCTGTGGGATTGAGATAAGGGGGAGGTTCCCAAATGATGCCACCTACTCCCCTGGCGTGGGGTGTCCCAAGGCCAGGGAGGTGCCTTGGAACCTCAGTGCCAAGGACCCAGCTGGCATCAGGAATGGGYACAGGGGCAGCAGCCACCTCCCAGCAAGGTTTAGGATGCAGTCCAGAACAGGAGGTGCAGCATTATYCAGAAAGCTGCAGCTTTTCTCATCAAGGCCTTCTCACTTCTTGCCAAGCAGTGAGACAGATCAGCACAGGTCTCCTCCTGCAATACACAGAAAACCAAAATGGACAGGAGCCTCATCAGGGGAGGCTCACAGACCCAGTCCAGGGGCTGGACTGCCACTGCTTTTTGCACAAGGAGCCCAGGGAACTGTGGGCTCTTTCCCTTTCCTTCCTCATTCACAGCAGGGTGGGAGCTGCTGCTGCAGTACAAGTGACACCGATGGTGTCCCAAAGGCACTTCCATAGTGTCTTGGTTTGAAAAGACAGGTATCTGCTAGGGAAAGCCGGTGCTCTCCCCTTGCAATGGAGACTGCAAACCCCCTCCCACCAAATTATCATAAATTTGAAATTAAGGGGCTCTCAGGCAAAAAAAAAGTGGGAATGGGAATAACAGGTTTTTTTACTAATATATATATATCTCTAACAAAACAAGCAAACAAACAAACAAACAGCTACAGCATTAATAATAAGACAGACCCAGGAAACCTCGAGGGACCACAAATGCCAGGGCAGTCTGATCTCTGGCTCTGAGGCACCAAGCTGTAACCAGGCTGGTGATGAGGTAGATGGGCAGTTCCTGTAATGGTGACTGGAGCAGCAGGGATGTCCTGGCAGGACAGGGGTGTGAGGTCAGCGTAGGCAAAAGCCGCAAAAGCAACGGCAGGGACAGGGTCGGGCCCACTCCAGCGGGGCAGGAGGAGAGCTCAGAAATCCCCAGGTACACGAGCAGATGGTGGGAGGTTTTCCCAGGAGCGGAGTCGATGGTGACAGTGAAACTCCTCTCCCAGCAAGCCCAAAAAGTTCTCTCTCCTCGAGTGCCAAGGGGAAAAGTGCCCAGCCCCCAGCTCCCCTGTCCCTTCGGTCTTGGTCTTTCCTTCCCTGCTTTCTTTTGTCTTTCGTTAAGTACCGATAATCACTCAGTCGTTAGTTTCATAGCAACTCAAGGAAAAAATTCTAAAAGGCAAAACAAACAACAGAAAAAAACCAAACCCAAATCTAACCCCCAACACATAGACTGGAAACGAAGTGCCAATTKCAGGCTGACACATTGTGAATGGTCATGTGCCCTGAAACAATTTWAAATTGTGTGTATTGATGAGCCTGGGTCTAGTTTTAACAAAGTTCTTGGTGTTATTGACCCACCTACCCAGAGTGTGAGCCCAGACTGCAGAACTCAGAGCAGACTGACAGCTTGGCTCCAAGGATAGGGACTCTGCTCTCCCAGATGGAGAAGCTGCTGTGCCAGAGCTGCCAGCCCTGACAGCAGCTGCCCAGGGGGAGGCGAGGATGCCCCACATGGACGGCTCYTTGCTCAAACCCTGCTCAAAAGACATGAAGGAGAGCAATCACATACTGCAGAAACCCTCCTTCCCCAGCAGAGAAAACAGCATCTGACCTTCTTGAATGCCCTTGGCCAGCTGAGTGTTTGATTTTTGTCCTGAATTATATTCTAGACTCAGTGTGGAACAGGACTGATGGTGGCTGTGTATGTTATATAGGCATGTGAGTAGACTGAAAGCTGAGTAATAATTCTGAAAAAGATACACCCTAAGGACTTTTCAGGCATTAGRGGTACCTAGTGGGATTGAAGAACTTTAGCTATACATTCCCTTCCTGGCTCCTCTGCTAGAAAAGCAGGAAGTGGAGGAACTTTCTAAAATATCAGTCAGTGTTTCACCCAGTGCCATCTATGATCTTTTTCTGGGCAGAATAAATACTGGAAAGGGCTTTTCTGGATGGAAATTAAGMGTAGGTCKAGTACTTCAGAGAAACAACAAGCCTTTGTTTCCCTTCCAGTGTTTGCAAGGAAGAGAGGTTTGCTTTATAGGGCATGACATAACTAAAAGTAGCTSTCATATAGGATGAAAGTTAAGAATAAAGTACATATTCACAACACCCTTATGTGCTCTTTCAGACTAGAAATCAGTGTTGTGCCATCTTCTGAGCTGATGTGGATATCAGGCTTTGCTGGATGYTAATACAAAGGCAATTACTGGCAGAGTTCCCACGGATGTTAAGGAAAGGCAGGACTCACACCAAAGGAATTTGAAGCAGTCGGTTTCATTTCATGTGTGGCCTCTGGTGTGCTATTTCTCCACTGCTTTTCAAAACTAAGCTGGTGATGGCAGAAAGGATTGTCCTGCATGCCTTCATTCCAGAGGAATTTATTCCGGAATAAAGTCACCCCCCCTGCCATGCATGAGCAAGACAAGGCTTCCTGCCCAGTCGCCTTCCAGCCTGTCAGGGCTGTGCTGGAGCAGCCTGCTCCTAAAGGGAGTGTGAGACCCAGCCAGGGATTGACCTCTGCAGGGGACTGCCAGCAAATGGAGCAGCAGCTCAGCCAGCCTGGCCCCGTGGAAACAGCTCAGGTAGGATGTGAGATGGGCATTTGTGTATGAGCAGTCCAGGGCAACTCCAGGAGCAATGGGCTGAGTCCACGCTGGTGACAAAGATGGGGAGATAAAAATGGTGAGTCTTCTTCTGTYGCTGTCACTTGGGGATTTAGAGCCATCAGAGGTGGCACCAGGGAGAAATGAAGAATCAAGCCCCAAAGAAAGCTGTGTTTGTGGCAAGGGAGATTCCCCTAATAATTCTCACTCACTCTCTCTCTCTCAGATTGTGACAGCCTGTTGCAAATCTTTTCTCTGAACCTCCCAGTAACCTAGAGCTAGGAAAACAGCACTTCCACAGAATGCACAAGGTCTTGCAGGTGGAGTGCCTGATCCATCCTGTGGGGAATCCTGGAGGGATGCTGCAGTGTGGGATTTGTGGGAAGGGTTCCCTTTAACCCTSGGCTCTGGCTGTGGGAGCTGCCTGGTGTGGGGCATTGTGCAGGGTTGTATAACCCCAATGAAAGACCTTATTGTGATGGGTGCTGCTCATGGCATAGGAAACTGTTGTGAGATTTTCAGGCTGAAGTCTCCTGTTAACTATCCCAGCACTGTGCTGTTTGTGCAGAGATTGTGCTGTGCTCTCATAAAGAGCTTTTGGAAGACAATCCRAGTGAAAGATGAGTATGCTGGAAAGGAAAAAAATAGAAGAAAACCAGTGTATGGGTTGCAAAAGTAGAGATATGCTGGAAACCCCACCATCTCCTACTCTAGCCTTTCCACAGTGAAGCATTACATCCATTTAGCACAGCATTTTTCTTTCTTCTTACCCTGCAATTTTGTATTAAATGAAGAATATTAATGCACATTTAAACCACAAAGTTGATAAAKCCCAATGTGTACAGACTGGAGCATTAGAGAAGAATCCAGGAGACTAAACATAAAAGATCAAGATATGAATRGGACTAAATATTGTCTAAACCTATGTCTGGACTACCAAAATATCAGCTGTCATGTTAGATCACTTTTCAGATATTTGGAAGCCATACAAAGTTTCCTCTGTTAGCTAATTACTCCCTTAGCTGTCCACTACAGAGTTTCTTTCATTTCCTCTCCCGAACATCTGGCAGCAGATACTGCAGAAGCCCACAGTCAGCAGGATACGCAAGCAGGGCCCTAACTTTAGTCCATGAGTCATCTCCGTGGCTCCAGTGGGACAGCTCAGGTGGTTAAAGTTAAGCATGTACTTAAGTACTTTGCAGAAATGACATGGCTCTGTGCCAGGGGGAGGTYGCTGCCTAGGTAGGAGCTGGTCATTTGCCCGTCCTTAACCATTTGTAAAAGGGATTTGTATAAAATAGAATGAAGAGATACCCCTCTGGTGTGAAAGCAATGATTGCTGGTTTTTAAAAGTGGACCCCTGTCAGCATTTACAGCCTCCCTGAGCCTCCCTGCACATGCTTTGGTCAGGTTCAGCAGAGCAGGGATTGCTCACCCTCACCTCACCCAGCTCAGTGAGCCTTGGGGCACAGAGAGACAAGCCCTGCCCCAGGGTACCTGCTCTGTGACAAATGCTCTGCTTTCTCCAGCTGCTGGCCTGGAGCTGTGCCTGCAGGCAGAACTGTCACTCTGTGGAGCCACCATCCACAAGCCTGCAGGGAACCAGAGTGCTTCCTCTCCTTCATCCAAATATTTGTGGAACTTAAAAAACATCCTAATTTCTTAAAGTTCCGTTTGGAGCTCTGTCTTGGTTTGAAAAGACAGGTATCTGCTAGGGGAAAGCTGGTGCTCTCCCCTTGCAATGGAGACTGCAAACCCCCTCCCACCAAATTATTATAAATTTGAAATTAAGGGGCTCTCGGGCAAAGATGAGGGACTGGGAATAACAGGGTTTTTTACTAATTATATATATATATATATAACAAAACAAGCGAACAAAAAACAAACAACTACAGCATTAATAGTAAGACAGAACCAGGAACCTCGAGGGACCACAAATCCCAGGGCAGTCTGATCTCTGGCTCTGAGGCACCAAGCTGTAACCAGGCTGGTGATGAGGCAGATGAGCAGTTCCTGCAGTGGTGGYTGGAGCAGCAGAGATGTCCTGGCAGGACAGGGGTGTGAGGTCAGCGTAGGCAAAAGCCCCAAAGCAACGGCGGGGACAGGGTCGGGCCCACTCCAGCAGGGTAGGAGGAGAGCTCAGAAATCCCCGGGCACACGAGCAGATGGTGGGAGTTTTTCCCAGGAGCAGAGTCGATGGTGACAGTGAAACTCCTCTCCCAGCAAGCCAAAAAGCCTGGGTGACCTCTCTCCTTGAGTGCCAAGCCAAGAGTGCCCACCCCCCAGCTCCCCTGTCCCTTCGGTCTTTCTTTCCCTGGTTTCTTTGTCTTTGTTAAGTACCGACAATCACCCAGTCGTTACTGTCTTAACAACTCGAGGGAAAAAATTCCAAGGGCAAAACAAAACAAAAGAAAAAACCAAATCTAACCCCCAACAAGCTCTCTTATCCAGGCCATGGTGAGCACATTCTCTGGAGCATTGATCACCACAAGGCCTGCAATTCATTCTGCTGGGGCTGTGAGCCTGTCTCCATCACACCCTGAGTGTTTGCCTGCCCCTGGCTCCAGTGCCACAAACCTGACCTCAGGTAAGCAGGGGGTGGGTCAGGGCAGCTTTGGGCTTCCTGGCAGCAGAGCTCATGCAGAATACAGGACTTGTATTATTGTACCTATACAGGAGCTGTGTGATGTGCTCCAATAATCCCTTTAATAAAATCAGATAGTGACTTGTAGCTGAAAGAATGCTTTCAAAACTCGTTGAAGACTACCTGTGTCACCAGTAATTCTCTTTTTTTTTTTCTGAACATAAAATATGAAAATCAACTTTTGCCAAATAGAGAGCAATTTTTCCTAAGCCCTAATATCTGTGAAGTATTTCTCCTTGCACATTTTTCCCAACCCGTCAGAACTGTAAGACTGAAAATTATAAAGCCAGCAGCTTTGCTAGAAAATGTCAGGCAGACACACATTTTTCAGAAGAATAGAGTCTACTTTATGCTGGGTAGCATTGTTAGAAATTGAGTTTTCAAAGTGCACAGTTTTTCATTTCCAAGTCAAGGCTAATGGAAAAATTTCACTTSCAGAGGTAAGATAGGGAGCAACTGAAAACAGGGATTTAGGAAAGAACTGCCATCTCAGCAATCATTTTGAACATTAGGATCATTTGACATTTTAAAACTGGTGGCAGTGATTCACTWACCAGAGGAACTTAACTAGGATTTGTTTGTATGTCTTTCAAATATGAAGTGTGAATCATCAGTCTTCTGTGTCTCTGTTTTCTCCCCTGCAGGGTTCCTCTAAGCTCCCAGAGTTTCCCTCACCCATTGAATCATCCTGTGAAGTGGAGTTTAATATTTACTCCCCATACAGCACTAAGCAAGCTTTTCTTTCCTTCAGTAGTTTTAGTTTGTGCCTSTGGAGCTTGGAGGCAGCTTCCTGGGATGCAGGAGCCCCAGCTCATGCCACGTGAAGGAGTCTCTCAATTCCTGCTTGCCTCAGCCTCAGAGGGCAAAATGGTTCACATGAAAGGCAGATTGCTGCAAATCAATTAAGAAAGTGAGCATGAAGGTGAGTAACAGCAATACAGAAACTCCAGAGGAAAGTTTTGGGTTGACATGTTTAAGAGAAGTCAACTGTAAAAAGTCCAAAAAAGGAAAAAGTCCAAAAAGTCCAAACAAAAAAAGTCCAAAAGAGGACTTTTTTTTCATACAGTGCATGGGAAGGTTGCTTTGGCCAGATCCCAGGGAGTGGATGCAGGGCAGCATTGTCACACATTAATGCCCTCCTCCTGCTAAGCAAATATCATGGCCTTTTATTTAAATACACATGCATAATAAATCTTTAGCAAACAACCCATGAAAATTACCATCAGTTTTCTTGAAATTAAGAATATTCGAGTGTTTCTCCATTGCAAGGAATGTTTGGTGCAATGCCTCTGTTCTAACTGAAAAGCCTTTTCTGGTCCTGCCACACAATTAATTTCCACCTTCCACTGAAATTCCTGCTATAAAAAACTCAGTGGCAGCCTGCTGTCCTGGGTCAGGGCTCTCTCTGATTTAGGCAGGCAGAGGAAAAAATGTGGGAGAGGAGCAGCATTGAAAAGGCAGATGGGAATGACCTACCATGGCAAAAGAGTGGTGGAGTCAAGAAACAAGGCCATCTTCTCCACAGGATCATCATCTGCACTATTTAAATACACATGKAGTCCTTGCAGACATGTTTCCTGCTTGCTTTGACAGAGGAAATGAAGTGGCAGGGAATACAAAAGTGTCAGGCAAAAGGATTTGTGTCAAATTACAGCTTGTACAGCTGTCCCTGGAGCTAGACCAGGCTGCCCAGAGATGAATACACAGGAGAAGAAGTTAGTATAGTAGAAGAAATCCTTCTTTCTGCTCCTTGCATCTCTTTYCCCTCCCCTTACCTTTCCTCAGACTCTTCTGTCCTGCTTTTTTATTCCTTATAGTAACCTAAAAAAAGTTCTGGTAGCTTGACATTAATCTTGTCACCATTTCTTGTGCAACTGAGCAAGGAGGCTGAGCATGGTACAGCAGAGTTTGGAATTAGCCTTGTACATCCTGGACTTCCCCTTCTTCCCACCTTKCCCACATTTAGGTGCTTCATCCTGAATTTATCTATAACCTGGTCTCACAGTCTGCTGTCAATGAGCTTTTCTTTTAGCAGTCATTTATCTGTGATACAAGAGGCTCATAGATGTCATACAACTTCCTTAAAAAAGCATTTTACTTTGCATTATCCAGTGATTGTCTAATAGCAGCCAAGATGAATTCTCTTGAAATGCATACCTGAACTTGCACATCTATTATATCTGCCACTTACAGAATCACARCAGCCTGCTGGATTGCTGGTCCCTAAGCATGGAGTTTATCACTCCAAACACTTGAAAATGCTTCTGGAGGGCAAAGGCCAATTTATCCAGGCCAATTACTCACCTAATGCAAAATTTTCTGTGGATCACTTTCATTTAGAGAAGGGGTCAAGAAAAGAAACCCTGCTCAAAAAATTCATTTTAAATTGCTTCGTGTGAAAGGAATGCAAGGGTTTGATGCAGTAGTCATATTAATGTGCTTGCTAACTGTCTGGAACAGGAAAGGAATATAAACAAATTATTTCATACAGTGTAGTTCTCTCTGTCTGAGAGGAAGTGAAACTGCAATGACACCACTTAACCCTTGCAGGATCAGGGATTATCAGCCTGGTGTAAATGACAGCATTGTTTTGCATGTTTACTCATCCCAAGCAGAAGWAGAGACAAAGGGATATGAATTCTTAAAGAGAAAGGACCTGTCAGTGTAWGCCTGCCTCCTTTCAAAGATGCTACAGGAGGGCATGGTTTTTACAAAACCAAGTAAACGGCCACTTGTGACCCCTCATTTAAATAAAACAGCAAATGAAGCCAAAATTTAAGGAGGGAGAAGAACTTGYTGTTAAACATTTATTTTACACTTTCACGAACATCTCAGACATATTAAGAATAGATGTCATTTGAATAGATGCAAATTATTTAGTAAGATAATGCAAGGGAAGTTTAGCAATCTGTGATGAAGAGTGACTCGCTGAGGAGCATTTATTCCCATTAATATGCTAAATAACCCATCACCAGCAGCCCCAGGATCAGCGAGTGGAAATCAGCAGTCAAAACCTTTTGCTGAAAGAAATGAAATGCACAGACACCAAGGTCAAGCACGACAGGTACCACTAAACSCAGGCTGTGTGCTCCACTGAGAAAYGTCCCTGCTGCAGGTGAATGGAGCAACCTTTGCTCCCTGCTGCCACAGCAGAGATGCAGCCCCTGCAGGGAAGGGGAGCTGCCAGTGCTGCCAGAGTGGCTGTGTCTGCACAAAGGGTTTCTTCTGGCAGCAGCTCTGCCTCTTTACACCCCCAAGGACATGGAGGTGTGCTGGCAGCTCCTCACAGCTGGCAAAACTCTGTAACAGCAGCCTGGGTGTCCACACTGAACAGCACAGTCTATTTCTGAGCCATTATTGCCTTGAGGGCTTACACAGCCYTAAAGGGAGATTGATGTTCAGGAAAAAATCCTGGTAGCATCTACCTTTGGCTTTAGAGGGAGCCAAATCATGTTTTGCTAAACAAAAGAATGCATCTGAAGATATTAATGGGCAAAAGAAACCAAGMCAGACTTTATTACAGGTGTCAAGGCTTAGCTGCAAAGGGGCAGGCGTGTGGTCAGCATCACACTGCATAGAAATATCTGCCCCAGTCCAGAAGGAAGCTGAATTTGTGGCACTTTCTTCTTCTTGCAAAAGCTTTTTGGTTTCTGGAGAATGGAATGCAGTTCCTTCTTTCATCACTACCTTTCCTTTGGAGTCTGATGCAATTTTTAGTTATTGCTTTGTGAGGAAAATTGCTTATGATTCTGCAAACATGGAGAAATGTGTTACTCACATTCCCTCATCCTTCAGGCCCTGGGAGAGAAATGGTGGGATTCCTYTGGCCAAGTGTGCATTCCTGCAAGCCACCAAAGGATCTCTGCTGTGTTCATGTGGAAAAAAGCAGGCCCTCATGGGCATGACTCTCTCATTTAAAAATAGTTGCCTATGGAGAACTTAGCCTTTTTAAAATATCAGAGAAGTATTTATCACTTTTAGCTGTGTGTATCTACACCAGGATGGGATGAATTGTGGCCTAAAAGGGCTTGCTCCTCTTCAGGTGACTCCAAAGGGAGCCTTGTCAGCCATGCCAGTGCAGCTGTCTATACTGCAGAGGTCTAAAGTCCCTAGGGACCAGTTTTGTCCCAGAATGTCCTTCCACATCAGCCTTTCCAGTSACAGCACTGCACAG
The DNA here is from genome assembly GCA_902810485.1 of Alauda arvensis. NCBI lineage: Eukaryota > Metazoa > Chordata > Aves > Passeriformes > Alaudidae > Alauda > Alauda arvensis. The sequence continues at coordinate 1,178,872 of CADDXX010000241.1, forward strand.
GCACTGAGCTCAGCACGTGCTTCACATTTCTGTAATTCTCATCTGGCATCCCTGGCTGTGTTTGATGAGARCCCAGGTGCTGCCTGTCCAGCACACAGAGGTCTCAGCTCTCCAGGGCAGCTCATGGGGCTCACCTGGTAATKGAGCACTTCCTTTAGGGCTGCAGGGAATGCCAGCCATGCATGGGAAGGCCACTGCTCTAACAGAGTGACAGCAAAGTGGGGCAGTGGCAGGAGGCCACGTGTCACCCGTCCCACGCATGCACAGCTCCACGCTGGTGTAACTCCAGGTGTGGTTTGACATGACAGCAAAAAGCCTGTCTAACCACTCAGTGCAGCTGCAAACTCCCCCTCTGCTGTGCCCAGCACCTGTTCCCACCCTTCCTCCTCCTCCTCCTCYTCCTTGCTGGCACTGGGAATTCTCCTGGGAGCCAGTTAAACTCACCCTCCAGAAGAAAGGGTTTTCCTTCTCTCCTTTTGTCTCCCTGGTCTGGCTCACATCAGTATCTAAGGAGCACTGGTGGGGAGGGCAGGGAGACAARGATGAGGCCACAAGGATGGGAAAGGGCAGGGACTGGCCTGGTTGAATCTTCAGGGAGATGTTTTCTGTCAAGGCTCAATACCTGTCAGTTGAAGCTTGCTCAGAACAAATTATCTGACATTGGGTGATGAGAAGTAACATGTTCAACTCCAGCAACTTTCTATTTACCTTGAACTTGTGTTTCCCAGCTCCTAAAATGCTGCTTGTTAATGTGCTAGATGTGCTTCCATCAAGCATGGGGAGCCTTCTTCTCTAAGGCAAAGAGTTCAAAATCCTGAGACTGTTCCCTGCTCATCGACTGCCTCTTCTGCTTCAGAGCCTGCACTGACAGAGACAGATGCCTTCMAACCTTGCCTAGGCTGTCACCTCAAAGGGCACCTTCCTCAAAAATGGCAACACAGYAGAGCCAGCAGGTGAGCAGTGAAGCAGCAGAGATCACCAGAACTKTCTTCAACCAGAATGGATTGTTGTTGTCTTAGTGCCCTTAACAGTAATTTATGATTAATCCATAATATTTYCAAGTAACTGTCTCTTTATCACCATCTCTTTAATTCTTGGCATTATAAAAAGAGATTAATTCGATTATTTCCTGTAACTTGAAGTGGTCACCAGTCTGTGGCCTCTTTTTCTCTCTTTCTTGTTTCTCCAACAAGGGACCATCACAGCTGCTTGTGAGAAAACTACCTTCAAGAGCCAGAGCTTAGTTAAGTGAAGCCTAAGTCATATCCTGGGGTTCTCAAATAATGCTTCAACAGAAAGGCAAGTGTGGGAACAAAGACCATACTGAGTTAAAAAAGCTTCTTTTGCCATGATCATTTCCATGACCACCACAACTTCTCTTCCCTGATCCAAGGAGACCAACACAAGGCCAGGGCTGGGTCCTTTTCCTTGCTAAATGAGATGTTCCARTTTATCTCACAGCTATGCATGTGAYAAAGAMAGCTTGAAAGAGCTTTAACCAAAGACATTTCCCAGCACTTGGTTCTCTGGCAGCCCTGAGGAAAAGAGCTCCTCTCCCTGCTCTGCTTCCCTGGGGCTGCAGKGGTGGGAGCCCTCACAAGTCTCATCTCCCTCTGCAGGACGAGATGATCCAGGTCCTGCCCCTCATCCCAGGAGGTTCCTCTCAGGTCCCTCGTTGCCTGGCAGCAGCTCCTGATCACTCCTGAGCAGCACATCCACATCCTCCTCAGGAGCAGTTGCCATCCTCAAATCCTCCAGGCTGTCCTGATTTTCCTGTACCACTTATTAATGCTCATAATTGCAAAATAATTGGGCCTGCTGAGTTTGTAATGAAGGCACAATTTTAAATGCTGTAATCAAAGAACTTTCAATTGGATTAAGACTTGAGTGTCCTAGTGGTTTAATTACATGCCCAGGTAAGCACAAATAAGCTTTGGGTTTACTCCTGTCTTTCAGATAGGCCACATTAAAAGTCTTTTGCTCACTTGGTATCACTGAATACCTGACACTAATTGAAGGTCAAACCCCAGGACTCCCCCATGGCATCCCAGGCAGGGAGAGCCAGCCCCAGACATGCACAGCTCCTAGGGTGAGACACCATCAGATTTACTTGGTCAACATGACAAATGTCACTGAAGAATTCCTTAGGAGGAGGCATCCTGTGAAATGCAAGGCTGAACTGAAGGGTGTGCAGCTTGCCAAATGCTCCAAATCAGCCCAGCCATCGAAAGGAGGGTGTCCTCCTCTCCCCTTGCTCCCAGCCACCATTCTCAGCCTCCTCCTCTCTCTGGAAAACTTGGTTCTATATCCWCATGGAAAYATRGATATGGTTAAAGGCAASCTTTTTCTTTMTTTTCTTKTTTTGCCTCGAGGAACTGCACAGATGTTTACTGCACAGATGTTTACAATAGCTTGGTGAAACAGGAGCCCAGGGACAGAGATAAGAGGCTGGTGGTGAGAGGAACCCCTAAAGAGTGATGGGATAGTCAGAAGCTGTAGGCATAAACGTTGGTCAAATTAAATCCTGAGGAGAAAGGTGACAATGAGTAAGTTTAAAGGGGGTTATTAAGCTTGAGTCCTAYAAGGACAAATAATTATTTCTGCACTGCACCTCTGGAAAGGGCAATGTATTTCAACAGCATTAGAAAATGCAGTCTATCAAACAGGCTTCAGACAGTCCCTGGTGACAAACCTCCTAATCTGGGGCACGGGGAGACTGCAAAGGAGGTCTGAGCAGGGAGCAAAACACATGGGGACTTCAGTTTCAGTTCTGCTTTGGCTCATTTGCAGCCCAGTCCTTTTCTAGCTGCAGTCTTTGAACTCCTCCCAAGCACACTCAGGGGCTGGTTGGTAGGCAGGATGTGCTGCAACTGCCAGAGAAATTAATTGGAAGAGAAATGTAGATCAACACCATCAGCTGCACACTCACACACACACACACACACACTCACACACACACACACACACACGTATCAATTTAACTACTACAATTTACAGAAGATTGAGATAAATTGGTACAATCTTCTTTCTGGACAAGGTTAGAATGTAGATGCTTTCAGCTTGTCAGGTGCAAAAGCAGGCAAGCTACAGCACCACCAGGAAAGGGAAAACACATCTGTGGGTCTATACCAGTTGTAAAAGTGTTATAACCAAATGAGTATGAAAATAGGTGGGGCCTGCCCACATTTTTGCAAAAATTACATCTACATACATCATACTAAGTTTAATTGTAGTTGATTGCATTTTTCTAGTAGCACAGTGGTTGTTTTATTGTACTGTGAGGGATTTTTTCTTCATCTCTCAGGGATGTGTCTGCTTTGAAGCCCTATTGAAGCCACTAAAAAGCTGTGAATTTTTTTGGGWTCACCAGGGATCACAYTAAATTATAAACCTTAATGCAAAAMGAATTTAACAAATTCAAATTTTGAYTGTTATGTRCTTCCTGAAGTTTCATGGACATCCRTATTATATTTACTCAGGTTAGAGGTAAAGAGGTACCAACAGAAATTTATTRTTTCAATGAGAAAAACTCAACAAATTGCCTTGACTAGGCTGAAGCATCCATGRAAGTATCTAAATGCAATTTATCTCCATTATAAAGACTCAGCATTGAGACACTGCTGATCATACAAGAACATATTCCAGCTCCATTTTCACACATTGATAATAATGATACTAAATTACATTTTATAATTATAATCATTATATTGTCTCTGTACAAATTTTATTTAACAGGTTGAAATGATAATCTAATCTTATTAGCAAATCATCATCTTTGGTCTATCTTTGAAGGGGGAAAATGGAACAGAAGCTAAAAGGTGGGAGATTCACCTGTCCAAAGGTAAATGTGTTGCCTTTTCAGRGAGRGGCCCTTTGGCTGCCTTTAGGCAGCACAGAGGTGGATGCTATGAGAATGATTGCTCTTAGTCTGGAGCASCCCAAACCATCCTATTYTGCCACTTCTTACACTCCTAAATGYACACAGGGACACCACCTGATGTTTTATTTACTCAGTAAATYTGAGCAGACATCAGACATTAGTCTTTCCAAGAGGAGAGAAAAGCCACAGTTTTGTCAAATGTGACTGAAAATGGGAAGTGATGAGGGAARCAGCTGCTCTGCCTGAGTCTGTAAGTGCTGCACAGGATCCATGAGCACATTTAGGGGGAAAGGGAAAAGCAGTGTTTGCTAAATTGATTTATTTGTGTTAGCTATGCAATATAAACACACCAGCAGCTATTCCCAGATTATTTCTCTTAACAGGGTGATGAGAGTTGAATCTCACCCTGTGGTCCTGAACCAAACCCATCACCTTCRTCCAGGAGCCCCTGAGGGGATGTTTCAAACCCCTCTACAGCTGCTGAAGGGGAAGTTTAAATAAACTGTGTGCTTCCTCAGCACTAAATCCTCCTGTTCCTGAGATGCTCGCCGACAAAGTGAAGTGGRTTTTTCTGGAAGTTAATGTCACTTTAAGGATTCATGTAAATCCTTCATGGGTTTTGCTTTCATTTTCAGTCTGACTGAATTTTATGGCATAATCATATCAGCTTTTCCACTTTAAATTCAGCCTTGCACCAAGGGATGGTTTCTGCCATTATGTCTATAGCCAGTAAAAGCAAGGCTTTACCCTCTGAGCTGCACAAAAACCAGCTAAAACACTTTACAGACTCTGTTTTCCTTTTCACAGTACTTAGTTCCTCAGACAATAAGCAAATACATCACTSTTCTAGARAGGAGTTTCATTTCCTTCTTATGTRCATTGCCTCAGGAATGATTAAACTTTGGGCTTGGTTTGCCACATGCCATTTCTGCTTCACCCAGCAGCTCTTGGCAGGTTGTTTTTGGGATGACGTGGCACAGAGTCAGTGCTGGCAGCACTGTCCATCCATGGGGATGCTCCTGACACATCCCAAGGGGTGAGAGGAAGAAATGACCCCCTTTGCCTCTCTCAGAAGGCTGTGGCAGCAAAGAGGGAACTCAAGCGCCACCCTCTTTGGAAGAGCAAACAAGACATCAGCTGCTCCCTGAGGTCTCCCTGGGAAACGCTCAGCTCACAGGAGCTCTGGATCTTGTGGTTCCTCTCCATGAATGTTGCCTAAAAATAGAGCTGAAATGTGACTGTTGAAGATACAGCCTGTGGTAAACAAGGAAACTGAGCACACAGCCATGAAAGTTTTGTTTTTTTAATATTGTGGTCTGTAAATTGTTAAAATCTATTGATTGCAGCTTTTTATTTTAGAGTCAATTGCCAATAAGCTTATGAAAACCTTCTGTTGTTCCACTAGTCCAGCTTGGTGCAGATCTCAGGGCCTTCTTGCCTGTTTCCAAGCTTTTTTCCAGTTGGCACTTTGATTCAGCTAGCTTACAATGTAAATGTTATTTGTAGATACATGCCAAGTAGTATAGACATTTACATTATGATTGCCTGAAACTGTTCATTATAACTTAATTTTCAGCTGCCTATTGCTTGGGTAGACATTTTCCAGAATTTATATCAGATTGAAAGTAGAATCCATTTGCATGTGCATGCTGGACTCGTTCACAGCCCCAGGGAACATCCCACACTGGCCTTGCACAGTGAACTGAGCCTCTCAGTGAAGGCACAGACAAAACTGATGMCACTTTTCCAAGCTTGCTTTGTCAAGGGCAGTCATGATCCTGAAATTGCCAAACTCTTGAGCATCCTGAAGGAAGGTGGCATAACCTGGTGTGTTCCCACACATGCCCATAGCTTTTCTTCATATCTCAAGCCCTCCCAAGACATCTTGGAAAAACGCTGCTCGGGGCAGATCCTGGAGGGTCTGACAATAAGGGATCTAGAAAGCCTAATGATCAACCTCCCTCCTTTCCCAGCTTCCTCTGGAAGAGCTCAGCTCTGTCTTTCTCAGGATGCAGGAGTGGGAGGAGGGGTGAGACAGGGATGTGTGAGACAGCTGAACTCAGCTACCAAAAAAGCTGCTGCCCTCCCTTGTTTGGAGATGTACACAAGCTGAACTTGCAAGCCTTGCTTTAATGATGACTCCATATCCACTGTAAGCTGCCTTCCCAATTATCCATTATATACTGTGAAAGTAGAACAGGCCCAAATGCAGCTGAAGGTTCTTCAGCACTCTTTACATCTGCTGTACACTCCTCCTTGGGCTCTACTTCATGGGAGCTGSGATGTTTCATTTTATTCTGTGTGGTCTTTAACCCCACAACTCACCTGGGCTCTGCCCAGCTCATGCAGGCAGATGGTCAGGAGGCCATGCAGAGATTCTCAAGAGTGCATGGAACAAAGGCTCCAGAAACTTCATTTTTTTGTCACACCACTGCAGTTGTTCACCATTATTGTGCCAGAAATGGTATCTCTGACTATTGACAGGACAAACTGTCAGCACTGGTGGAGCAGTGAAGATGTTGGGCAGCAATACTGCAAGACAAAAGCCATAAAATGGGCTGCTTTCCTCCTCTAACACCAAAGCGTCAAAGACAGCCCAGAAAAGACAAAAGAGGCCAAAACCAAGAGCATGGAGACTTGGGCAATGAGGATTCAGCAGTGTCAGTGTTAAAGGCCTGTAAAGGGTCATGTAAKCCTTTAGAGACCAACTTACACAAGTCTTTGAGGGGGGCCTGCATCCCATGTCTTGCTGTCCAGCCTCCTCTCAGCATGCCTGACATGTTTCCCATCTTTGGTTTCCCCCGAACCACTCCCCTTATGGATTTCTATCACCAGCCTGGTTCCTTTCCTAAAGAAGCAGTTCATTTCCTAAATCCTTCCATCACACTCTTGGCTTCATCTGGTTTCTCCCACATTCTTTCTGTATCTCCTTCCAGCTTGGGAAGAGGATGCCTGCACATTTGTCATGCAGCAGGAATGTCATCCAGTCAATGAATGTAGCCAGGAGGGCAAACTTGGTGGGTTCTTTTCCCCCCTGACTGACCTTTCCTGTCACTAATTCATCATGCTTTCATCTAGCTCTGAAAAATCCTGTTCGAGTGTTAMAATAGGGCACCACACCAGTCTGAGATGCCTCTTCTCTTCCTTTCAGAAATTTCATGGGTATTTTTCTTTAGTGTCTCACCTGGAAAAGGATCAAGGGGCATAACCTTGAAATAAAGTTCTGCTAGCTACCACCCAAAACYTGATATGGACAACCAGCTTTACATTACATTTTATAAAAACCATGGTGCTGAGTGCTGTAATGTTTACAGATGTATTTTTATTAAATTTACACCTACAGGTTTTGTGCAGTCAATCTCACAAATGACAAACACAGGCCTACTAACAAGTCAGCTGAGAACTGCACAGAGGAACCAGGCTGGGATGGAAAGGATTTTGTTGCTGTTGAGGATGGCATGAACAAGGGGAAGCAATGGATGCATCACCTTTCATTGCCTTGGCAGGAGAAGGGCTCTGAAGGAACCCAGGCATGCCCAGTCCATCAGAAGGGAAAAAAAGAGGGCTGCAGATAACATTCTCTCCAGCATGCAAAAGAGGAACAGAAACTAGAAGATGAAGCCACAGGGAAGGCAGAAGTAAACACAAAGACAGCTGGAGTGTTCCTGGAGCAGGGGAGCAGTAGGAAGGCATGAGGCTGAGAATTGACTGAATCCTCTGTGCAGTCACTCTGGTCACAGGTTCTGCTCTCTCYTTCCTGGGGTGGACAAGCAGGAAACTGGGCTATGCTCCCTCAACTTCTGGCTGTATGTGCACATGCCCAGGGAGAGACTGCAGCTAGACCAGGCAGAGAACATATGGGATGACACAATGTGGATAAATGGAAATTTTGCCCCGTTCAAACTGCCAGGACAGAAGACAAGGCTGGAGCTTGCAATGGGATTAGATGTACTCCTGACTCCATGTAATACAAATGCTTTAAATGCCTCAGTCCTGAAATCACAGCATTCTGAAAGCAAACTCTCCTTTGTCCTCTCAGACAGGCACACCTTTCCAGTACTGAACCCCTCTTGGCACAGGAGGACAGAAGAACATCAGAAACTAAAGGCCCAGGGGAGCTGGAGGGAAGAAAGGGAACCCAAAGAGAGAAAAGGCATCTCCCAGTGAACCACATGGAGCAGAGGGAAAAGGATGCAAGGAAAGGGGCAAGGGGGAGAATGGGAGCTAAACTTAGGATGAATGGTATGGGGGAGGTAATTGTGTCATTGAAGGTCAGAAGAAAAGGGTAAGTGCAAAGAGAAGCCAGCAGGACTGGAGGGAGAGGAGAATATGCAGGAGGAGTTGGGCAATGAGATCTTGGAAAGATGAGTGGTGTTGAGTTTGTGGTTTTCACACACTCTGGGAGGGATTCACAGACCATGACCTGCACTCACATCCAGAGGCTGATGCTGCCTTGGAAGTACAAACCCACGTGTCCCAAGTARAGGCTATTTCTTCTGGGCAACAAAGAAGCTCAGAAGTTGTTGCTGCTCATGCTGAGGGGTTTGGCACAGGCAGGAGCTGTTGCCATGTGCATTTACAAAGGTCCCACCTCCAGCAGACCCCCAGCACACAGCWGGAACTCAACAGAGCAGAGGCAGCCAGGTGCACACCTGCCCACAGCCTGTGATGCTCACTGCTGACAATTGTGTAGCAAATTTGAGACAGCCCCTGCCTGTTCTGCTGTACCCTGTGTGATGAGGGGAAAGCTCCCAGTACACCCATTTAATTCACATTAGTAATGAGAGATTGTAATTTTCAACTATTTGTCAAGAATTAYCAAGAGCCGTTCCAGAAATTATTTGTACATCAGATGCACTTCTGAAGTGCAGGAGAATGCCTGGAGAAGCTGAGGTTTAGCTTGCAAACAATGTGGTATCATGACAGCTTTTCACTGAGAGCTGCAGCACGTGCATTTGCACTTCTATTATAAAACCTTATTCAGCTGCTGAAGGGGCTAAAGCCATTCTTAGGTTCTCTAAAAGATCTTTGTAATTCTCAGCTCTCCCTGTGGGAGGCTGGAGGCCAGCTATTCTTTCCACTTGAAGAGTAGGTACCTACAATTCTTGACAAGCAAAGTTCTTTGTAGGCAGACAAAAGTAGGCTAAAAGCAAAGATGCCTGTTAGGAGTTTTTCATCACATGCAGAAACTGAGAATTGTTGGTTCTTATCCTAACTTGTCACCCCATTTCTAACATATGCTAAAGATGGTTATTCTTGAAGAAAAGACCTTTATCATAAGCAAAAAGATTAACATATTTGTATTGCTCATAACAGGGAGTATAAAATGTCACTAATAAAACTATTCAGCAAAGGCCAATAAGGTGTTAAAGTGCTCACCTATGACAATTTAAAGTATTTACTCATTCATGTGTTAGTGGATAAAAAGTAACCCCTCTAAAACAAGTTTTTAAGAATCTTCTCCTGGTTTTGTGTGTTCTCAGGTCCATCCTGGACATGGCTGGGACATTTGATGGGCAGCATGGTCCTGATGCAGAGCCCAAACCTTTGTCCTCCAGAGTGTACCCAGGAAGTCACATCTGACAGAGCAAAGCAGCTGAACTCCTGRAGAGCCAGGGACTTACTCAGCCAACACTGCAGTGCTAAGCTTCCTACAAAAACTTCTGAAATGTCCAGCCTCCAAACAGAATAAAAACATTCAATAAAGCATCAGAAAATTAYCATTCTATACTTTTAATACAAACACTAGTATACTTTTAAATATATCTGATTTTGTTTTTGTTGGCAGACTTTTTTCCTCGGCGCCTAATTTTATCTCAGGAGACTTTGTTGTCTAAATCAATATTTACTGCAATGATTCAGTAAAACCATCAAATGCAACATGTTAAAGAATCTTAATATTTTTACAGCATCTTAATATTTTATTTTAAAAGACATAAATTCTAAGAACTAGGATGTATGAAATGTAAGCCTGGAATTATCCAGCCTRATTTTTRTGCACTAAATAAAGCCAATTTCCATAAATGARTGCCTGTAAAGGAAGACACTATTTTTATCATCCCTTTAAATCAYGTTAGATTAACAGATTAGGAATCAYTCACCACGTGCCAGCTAATAATATGGGGTTTAGGTCATAATAAAAAGAGGATTAATAGCACCAGCATTATCCACATGAGATATCCCTTGTGCCACCAGCTCTCCACTACCTGGGACTGCCTGAGCCTGACACCACAGACAGGAAAACCCAGTGGCAGAACCATTGCAGACTCAAGAGTCACTCTGGCATCCCCAAAGCACATTCCAGTTTTTGCAAATGCTCATGAGTTGAGCTGGCTCCTCACAGATAAGATATGAAAACAGTGGCACAGTCTACTCATGGCTGAATAATCTTCCCACAGGCTTTGGGGACTGAATGATCCCAGCAGTCAGACTCTCAGAAACTCAATTTTCTTAGACAGTGTTCTTTATACCATATCCTCCTTGCCAACAGAGAAGAAAGAAATGAAGCCTTTCTTTTCTAGTACTTTTTCTTTATTTAGMAGCTTTTCCCAACGTAACATTTAACTGGCCTTTAAGGATGAGAAACATCTTCATGCATAAAACAGCCTTCCTAGAGGCAATTAATGAATCCAGGGAGTGACTTTTAAAAAAAATTGTAACTATTATTTGAGTTTGATTTCATGATCTGTTTGTTGTACATTTGTTGAAGACCACTTGAATTTTTGTTTAAACTGGAATGCTTTCCTAACACAGCATAAAATATGAAATGTTTATATTTTCAKAGTATTATTCCCCTTTCCAAGCCAGATCCCATCTGTTAAGACAACTTCTTAAATCTTTCAAATGTTCATCCACTTTCAAACCAAGATTCTCAGAGTCCTGCTCCAGCATAAGAGGCATGCTGTGGGTTTTTTGTTTGTCTGTTTGTTCTTCAGTTCCTCCCTAGGACACAACATTTTCAGCTTCTATGTTTTAAGAGAGGCAATTCTGGCATCTGCAAGTCCATCACATTATGCTTTTTTTAATGCTTTTGTTAATAAAAAGACAAAACCTGGTGTATTTCTTGTTATGATCTTGGAATGAATTTGAAAGAAAAATGAAACAAACCTTCTTGCTGGTTGCATTAGAGACATTTACCCTTGTCATTTGTTACTTATTATGGGCTTTTCTCCTGCATTATCTCATTTCTTATTAGGAAGGTGAACTTTTTTTATGTTACATACTGCTATCAAAAGTTTCACCACTGACAAAAATACAGCAGGAGTGAAGCTGGTGGTTTTAAGCACACTCCTTTGTTTTACTTCCACTCACAAGCAGAAATAGCTCTTTGAAGTAATAAGTTTTATTTTTAAATGGCACTCAGTGTGAGGAGGTTCAGCTGGTGATACACTTTTGACTGTTGCATACCTTGCCTTCTAATTATGCAGAAAATCATTAAGTTCCAACATTCCACAGAGGAGGAGCTTTTACTTGGAAAGATGAACAGAGCTGTCTATCCTTGCCTTCAAACCATTCTTCTGTGAGCAGAAGAAAACTCCCAGTCCAAAGTAAGGCAGWCACATCCAGGCTGCACCCAGCCAAACAATGTGAAACTCAGCAGCTCCTGCCCATCACCACTGCAGAGGAAATACCAACTACAGCAGAACAATCTTGGATCCTGTCCCTGAGTGTCCAGGAATGTGATRTGTTTCCTCCAGTGCATGACTGCAAGAAGGTCAAGTAAATAACCATTGTGACTCAGGGAGAATTCACACCAAATGCCCATAGGGGAAGAAACACCTACTTAGCAGGCAGTGGTTCCTCAAAAGAGAAATTTCATCCTAATCCTTCAGTCTGGGCCCTCAGGGGAAACTTCCTGAGGATGAGCCTGGTAACTATGGACTCATTTATGACTGTGCACAATCCCAGAAATAAGAGGCTTTTCAGAGATATATATTTTTGACATTTTATGAACTCTCTTGCCCACTGCTAACCTCTCCATGCTGTACAGGTTAGAGAGTACAAATCTTTCTGTTTTTTTTTTACCCCAGGAGGGAGCAAGCCTGAAATGTGTCCATATCTCATTCWTCCTCCTCTCCTGCAGTGAGGAGCCTCATTCTTCACAGGGGCCCATCACCTGCACTATAAAGCACCAAAACTAACCCAAGTAATCAAATTGGAACATACCCAGCTAAGCTCTGAGCCATCATCCTCCATTCACCTTTATCTAACAGACTCATAGAATCATGGAACAGTTTGTTTTGGAAGGGATCTTTAAAGATCATCCAGTCCAACCCCCAGATCTTCGAAATCTGYTGCTTTTATTTCAGAACAATGGTTTTGTGTGTCTGAGTTCTTTTCTGAATTCTTCAACTATGACAGTTGGCATGTTAGAAAATTATTTCCTCTCCCTACAAGCCTCATAGCTGCAGCAAAATAACCCACACTACCCTTAGCTGATGCTCCACAATCAATATAGCTATGCCTTGTTAAGGTGCTAGAAAAGCCATATTAACTTTACAGTTATTTCTTARTTTTTAATTAAGCATGAACAATATGTCCCTCAGTTAACAATGCACTGCATACACAGGTCTGACARGGAGGGACTGAAGACTGTGTGGGTTTTTTCACATTTATTCCTATGTGAACAGTTGTGGAGTACCACTTTTTACCAGTTTAATGCAGTTTTAACACTTCTCTATATGTGTTTAATATTTCTATATATGTTTAATACTTCTAATAAAATTGACACTGATGGCTCATATTTTGATTACTCTAGGAGAGACCTTTTAACTGCCATTTTCCTGTGTTGAATACACAACCCATTTCTGCTGTACAAAAGAAGAGAATTTACAGATTTATTTCATCTTGCAGTACCAGGGATGAAGTGGAAGTTCTCTGCATGCATGGAAGGAATAGCAAGTCAAGGCTAATTAGTGCAGTGAGAATCTGGGAGGAGAAGTTGCTTCCTGTCTTTGAAATTTTCTRCATCTTGGCTGAGCTGATCATGCAGTGAGTGCTTTGTGACAAGCTGCATGGCTGAATTTACACTTTCATTTGCTATGTGTTTTAAATTGTATTTCCACACTAATATGCAGTTGTTTCCTAAGTGAATATGGGATGTTTACTTAGGCATGAAAAATACTCTTTTTTTTTTGTGTGTGTGTGTGTACAAGACAGTTGGCTTTAAAATTTTGCATTCATAGAAGCTGAGTAATGCACTTAATGGTATGTAATTTTTTCCCCTTTACTCCCCAGTAGCTTTTAGTGAGAGAAAACTTCTTYAAGAGATGTGTCAGAAGAGAGGAAAATATGCTGGTGTGTTACAGCTATGTGGGAAACTGTAGGTAATTGTAATATTTATTAAGCTTCAGATTTTATGTAAACTACAACTTTTAGCTGGTATTTTYCTTTCATCAGATAAAGAAATCAGGGGTTTAGCAAGAATAACAGAGCTTTCTAGCATGTTCAAAATTCAGTGTGTCGTGTCCTGGTGTATGGAATTGGAGATGTTGCAAATAATATTCACTGAAAAACCAGCAACTTTTTCTTACTTTGTGTTTTTGYATCCAGCCAATATGAGTGTAAATATTGTTAATCAGAAATTTAGATGGTCTTTCATGAACACAAGAAAGGGAAATGAGGAAGGAAACAATGCCTGTCCTCTTTTTTCTCTGCTGTCTGTATAACAGGAAAACAACCTGAAGCCTGTAAATGTGCTCCAAGTAGTGTCACAATAGCAATCTTCAGTTTCTCATCTCCATTTTTTGGTCTTTCACCATGAGATTAAATAGTTAGGAAACAATATTCCTTCCAGAAAATAAAGAAACAGAGTTTGAGAAAACTCTTTTCCAGATGGTTTTGAATTAATCAGGTAATTCTCTCAGATACTGAKATACACTGACATGACTTAAAATACCTGATACTAAATTTTGCCATTGAGGACATCTGTATGACTTTGAAGGGTGACCTCTGCACACCATTAAAGGTGTGAAAAAACTGATCAGCCACACATAGAAATTGAAAAAACCCCAGGTATGATSTTGATGAATTCTTCAGATATATGAGACAGAGCCAATCTATAATTTATTTCTTCTTGCAAGCACCATCAGCATCTAAATTCAGCATTCTTATGGCAACTCCAAGATTCTACACCTGAAAAATGTATGCAGTGTGATAAGCCCTGCATTCCCAGAGTCCACGTGAAAATTTTAAAGCAATTTTTTGAACAATAAATTTATGTGTGGCTCCCAAGAACAATTTGGACACAAAATTCTCAATCTACACATGAAGCAGTGGTTGTCTTGTAATTTCTACTCCCTGATAAAATGAATTRAGCCTTTCAAGGAGGGAAATGAGCAATATTGAAGTGGGGCTGTGAGGATCTTCATGTGCAGGACAGACACTCACTTAGAAGATCAGCCAGAAGAACAGCTGACCAAAGCTGGAATCACAAATGAACACAGACACTAAGCAAAGGGCATAAATATGGTTCAACCAAACAGCTGTTTGCTATTAGAATGAGGGTTTTCAAGTMCTGTGTAGGTAATACTTGGACAGCGTAGCCCATTGTTTAGGRTAAGTTAAAGAAACCATTCCTGGAAAGAATTCTTTGTGGTCAGACTCTCATTATCACATCTCTTTTCTCACCCCATCTTTCTCCCTCACTGGCTGCTGTGGCACCTCGTCTGTGTCTGGTAAAACAGATAAGTGGTGTGCTTGAAGCCCACTGCAGGCAGCAGACATCACATCTGCTCCCTGAGCACTTCTGATACCGTGGGCAGCACTTCTCTCTTCCTGTGCCCAGGCACTTTGTGACCCACTTGCTGCCTGAGGGGAACTGTGCTGGGCTGACCCTGCCTGGTGCCAGGTGCCCACCAAAGCCACYCTGTCACTGCCCTCCTCAGCTGGGCAGGGCAGAGAAAATACACCAGAAGGTGAGATGAGGACAGGGAGAGACCACTCACCAGTCACTGTCACAGGGAAAACAGGCTCAGCTTCAGGAAATTAATCTATCACCAATCAAATAAGAGTAGGATAATGAGAAATAAACCCAAAACTTWAAAAGCTCTTTTCTCCCCCACCYCTYCCYTTTCCCTGGGCTCAGCCTCACTCCTGATCTTCCCTACCTCCTCCCCTAAGCAGCACAGAGGGACAGGAATTGGGGACTGCAGTCAGTTCACTGCACTTTTTCTCTACCACTTCTTCCTCCTCAGAGGGAGGACTTCTCAAACTCTTCTGTGCTCCAACATGTGTTCTTCCCAYGGGCTGCAGCTCTTCATGAATTGCTCCAGTGTGAGACCCTCCCTCGGGGTGCAGTCCTTTGGGAACAGCCTGCTCCAACATGGGCCCCCTCATGGGGTGACAGCTCCTGCCAGCAAACCTGCTCCAGCATGGACTCMTCTCTCCATGGGGTCACAGCTCCTGCCAGGAGCCTGCTCCAGTGCACCTTCCCATGGGGTCTCAGCCTCATCTGGGTATCCATCTGTTCCAGCATGGGCTCCTCCCTGGGCTGCAGGTGATCTCTGCATCCCTGTGCCCTCCAGGGGCTGCAGGTGGATCTCTGCATCCCTGTGCCCTCCAGGGCTGCAGGTGGATCTCTGCATCCCTGTGCCCTCCCTGGGCTGCAGGTGGATCTCTGAACCCCTGTGCCCTCCAGGGGCTGCAGGTGGATCTCTGCATCCCTGTGCCCTCCAGGGGCTGCAGGTGGATCTTTGCATCCCTGTGCCCTCCAGGAGCTGCAGGGGAATCTTGGCTCCAACACCTGGAGCAGCTCATCCTTCACTGACCTTGGTGTCTGCAGGGCTGTTGCTCTCACATCTCCTCACTCCTCTCCTTGGCTGCTGTTGAACAACAGGGCTTTTCCCCCTCTCTTAACTAAGTTATCCCAGAGGTGCTCCCACCATTGCTGATGGGCTCAGCTGCTGTGTCTCAGAGCTGCCTGGTTCTGACTCCACAGGACACAGGGGAAGCTTCCAGCTCACAGAAGCCACCCCTGTAGCCCCTGGGAAGCAAAACCTGGCCCCACAAACCCAATACAGCGTTGTCCCTGGCTATGTGGGCCATTGCTCATCTTGCTTGCAGCCACAAAGCTCACTCCTGGGCAGACACCCCACTTGTTGAGAACCCAAATATTATTTTACCTAACATTGCCAGGCTGAAAGTTATGTAGCCATTTGCTTTTCCCCTGCAGCTACTGGAGAAAGGAAAGCAGCYCTGGAGGGCAAAGGTGGAATGGGGCAGCTGTGCCCAGGGAGTGCTGCCTTTCCCCATGGGCTGCCCWGAGGTGCCAGGGAGCCACCTCTGACAAGGTGCCCCATTTGTAGGTGGTTACAACCCAGTGAGATGGACACAGCTGAAATGAGTATTAKTGACCAGGTCAGGAGCCTCACTGTCCTTTGAAAGAGAGGCAGACTGATGATGGATTTAGCCCAATAAGTAGAGGCTGGAGCTGTGCAGTCGGCCGCAGCCTTTCAGCCATATGGTTTTGATACTCATAAYATTCCTGGAATTAAGGTTCAAGGAAAACTTCAAAGTCGACTATTACTTGGTGAAATTAATACTATTAGTGGCATTAATCTGTGGGCTTCAGTTGGATTCTCGACCTAAGAAGAGTAAGGAATTAGTCTTTTGTAATGATGTGTAGTCRTAAATTAAAATCCTTAAGAACTGCTGGCAATTTGGTCCATCTTATTCAGAGGGAAGAAAAAAAGAGCACAAAACATGAATGACTTCAGATTTTTTCTGTCATTTCAGAAAATAAAGGAATAATTACCTTGTCCCTGGCAAGTTACAAAACATTATTTTGTCCATTTTTGTTTTGTTTTGTTTTATACTTCTGTTAAAGATGTTAAGATTTTCTGTTATATATTTAAAAAAACAGAAGTATGTCTAACCATGTTTTACTACAAGTGCATCTAAAAGTTCAAACACAAGGAAAAAGCAAATAATTAATGGGATGTTACRATATGAAACTTGATTCTCATTTTAACCCAGGAAAAAACCAGCARTAAGTCTAAAAGCAGAAGAACTCCAGAACTAGAGTAGTTTAGATTTCAAAAAGAAAATTAACTTGTAGATATCAGATTTGTCCATTTGGTCTCAATTTGTAACTGAGAGCAGTGCAAACTACAGAAGTAGTGACAAGTCAATTGAAGTTCTAAGGAGCATTTTGCATGATATTCAGAAAAGTCAAACCACAGAAATAATGCTCCATTTACAGCATAAACTTTAGCTTTTGTCTGTTGATGTTATTTCCRCATATTTAGATTCTGAATTATATTTACCTTTCAAAAATAATGGTATAGAAAAAAATAAATAGAAAAGAACTAGTGTGCTGAAAAAAAGCAGAYTGCCTCTGGATGATAAAGGATCTGCTTAAATATTGTTTCAGTAGACCAACTGATATGTCTAGTAAAAACAGACAAGCTTTGATGCATACAAGCCTGTTTTCAGATCTAATAAAAGATATTGCCCCTCTTTACAAGTTCTGGCTTGCTTACTGCCTTATACCATTCTAGCTACAGACACAGCTATTGCTCAAACATTATTGCTACTGTGAACCTTCCAGCCAAAAAAACACCATGCTGCAGAAGTCCTAGTATGAGTTAATTCACATTTATCCAACATATTTTAATGTAATCTCTCAGAAAGGCTACAGGGCTACATAAAATGCAGCAGGGCACACAGTTAATCTGCATTGTGTTCTGAAGTGACCTGTCACAGAGGCATAATGGAACGGCCATTGCAGTTATCAAAATTCAGTCTTTACAAATCATCCATGTAAACTGACATTTGCTTACTGTACCATTTCATCAAAAGAGAAATAAKGATTTTTTTTGGACAATGGGAATCATTTTTGCAGGTAACTGGCAATAAAATATAGATAGTTGAGAAATACTTCTGGAGAAGGTAAAAAAGGRAAGAGTGGAGTGGAAACACATAACTAAAGATTCCAAAATCCTAATAGTCTGCATGCTACTCTATGAAATCCCTCTTTAGGCTGAATAAAGGAAATCTTTAAGTCACATGAAAGAAAAAACCCTTAGCTTTACAAAATTGCACACTTCCTTCCTGTAAATATTTTTAGATTTAAGCCTTTCTCAGAAGCTATTTTTATAAAGCTCAGATAAAACCATTGATACATGATCTGAAATGGATCTGTGTTCTGTCCCAATCATGCTAGCATGTTTGTTTCAAAATCTTTGGTTTACTCTTAAACAATATTTTCCTATTGTTTCTGATCACACCTTTACTTTTTTTTCCTTTTTTTTCCATTCTAAAAATGTAGTGGCAACCCTTCTCCTCTCAGACTACCCTGTTTTGAAGTTTTGAAACTTCTCGTGGTTTCTTAATGACACTGGTTTCACATGACCCCACTGTCTGCCTCTGCCTCTGCCTGTTGGCTCCCCTTGGTTCTCTCAGCCAATTTCAGTAAACCCTGAATGAGGAAAAAGGGCTTTCAGGGAGATACTAATTCTTACCAAATTTTAGGAAGACTGCTGGCAAGAGGAGGAAGAAATGCCGAAGAAATGCTCAACCCTGGAAAAGGAAGTACAACTCAGTTATTWTTCCTCCTGCTTGCTATTAGCTGATTCAGCTCCTGACCAGCCCAGCGTATCCAACATGAACCAGGCAYTCCAGCACTTGAGGGATGCAATTCAGGGCTGGAGGGAGATCCGGGCTGGAAGGGTGTAGGATGCTCAGCCCTAGGAAAACAAAACAGCTGCTTCCGTTCTGCTGTGCCCATGGCAACGCTGGTGTTTACAAACCCTACGAGGAGAAAAYGGCCAACTTAGGATGTGTGATGGAYGGGGTTTGGGAACAACAGGCTCCTTCAAATCCCCACCAGTGCAATGACAAACTCTCTGTGTGCACAGAGGCATTCAGAAAAGCCGAAGAAATTGCAGTCGTTCACAGATCTACAGAATTTCTTTGCTNAATGTCCTCATCTAGCACATTTAGGAACAACATTGACAAGTTTTAGGAACAGTTTCCCTTCTTCCCTCACTCTACTCTCAAGGCTGGAAGGAAGTCAAACTTCTTCAAGGTTCATGTGGATGAAGAGGACCATATGGTTGTCAAATCAATTTTTTGAACTCTGTCCAAGTCCTACAAGACGGATGCTTTTCACATGGACACCACATGGTTTATCTGAGGACAGTTCAGCTAGGAATGAACKAGACAGGAAAAATATTTGGAATTGCTCCCTCTCCAAAAGATAGGTGAGATACTCTTATAGGCCTATAAACAGACTTTTTGACGAATGGTCTCTGCAACATCTTCTGAGCATTTGGTAGGCACACTGAGAATTTCTGTTCATGTTCATTTAACCCATACATGCACAACTAAGTGAATAACATGAWAATGCCMCACTATGTTTCTCTTAYCACAAGAATTGTTCCTAATCAGATAACAGCCTTTCTTCARTGTGAGAGACCACAGGTCACTACAAAATCTTTTTCTTATAAAATGTCTGATTTAAGCTTAAGTAAACATTTCTTTGTACCTGTAATAKGGAGCACAAACTGGATTTAACTGCTTCTATGAGTCTTTTAAGAGTGACATTATGCCCATTTCAGAATCACTGTTAATATTTCTTACAATCAGAAAACAGAAGTTGAAAGATGGAAAGTTACCACTATGAAGAGAAGTCTTACACTGATGTGAAGAATGGTAATTAAAGCAGTCACCTCAGGAGAAACTAAAATGAAATGCCTATACTTGACCTTTATTGCAACAGAAAAGAGATAGAGCATCACTCCAGGAGAGTTTTGACAACTTTTTGATGCATCATTATAATGGGATTTTGTCTCCCTAATTTTGAATGTTCATTTATATGTAGAGTAAGCACTGCCATACAACCTGCTGTTTTCTGAGCATTGATGGCCAGTGTGTGATGCAGCATCCAAGGGGCTGAACCAGAAGAAAACAAGGATCTTTTGTGAGTCTGTGGAAAAATTCTGCTTTCTCCCATCTGTTATTCCACCTTTTGCTACCCCATTGCACAACTCCACAGCTTTACTCTGCATCAGCAGCATTTTAAGTTTCATTTTAGTCTACTCATGGAGCAGTCCAGCATCAGCCAGAGTTTAAGAACTGGGGATAAACACACCCATTAATACAGAGATTTTCTAAATTCTGAGTGATTCCCTCACCAGAATGTTTTGTTTTTCATTTTCAGCTAGTTCACAACTGGTTTCACTTTTTGTTTGTTGTGCTAGCTGCAGTGCTGGGGCAGGGAAGCCTTCAGGGAAATGCTTCCCTTCCCCACATTTTCACACTGAATTAAAGATGTCAGAAAAGCATTTCTAATCATACCAACAATTTCTAATCATACCAACAGTTGTGTACAGCAGGGAATTAACCAGAATTCTGTCACAGTTCTCTGTGTGGATTCTTACTTTGGAGCACTTAGACTTGTGAATACCTACTGACTTCTGCCTTCATCTCATGGGTATTCCTTAATCAGCAATTTATCTCACTTGTATACCTTTGTTTCCACAGCTGCTGCACAAACTGGTAACATTTATTTGCAGTGTTAGGGTGTGTGAACCTTTTCAGGCAGAAGAGTGTAGCACAAGGTGAGCCACAGCAATGCCCTCAGGAGCCTGAGCAAAGAGGGGCAGGCACAGATTCTTCTTTGGGGGAACAGGAAGAATTCCCCAGCCACAAGCCTGTGCGCAGTTTGCTGGTTCAGGAACCACACAGGGTCATTCCAGATCCGATACCTGCTTTTATTTGGTGCCATAAATAGCTGTGTGCCTCAGCCTATCGTGACCTTTGATTAGTTGCATCAAGCAACTGCTGGTCTGTCAAGGCACTCCAGAATACACCTTTAAACCAGGCAGGAGGTCAGGTATAAACAACAATAATTCTAGTTTTTTCCCCATGCAAGTGCAAAATTCCTCTAGTATTGCTGTGCTTCTGCAAATTAAGTAGAATCTAAAACCTGAAAAATATCACCAAAGATTCTGGGGAGTTGAAGAGGAATCAGTTCTTCATCTGTTCCAAGCCTAAGGTTCCAATTAATATAATCAAAGCTTCCAGTCTTTCTCTTGTCTGAAGGAATGCTTCTTCACAAGAGGGAATACTTGCTACAAGTTGTACACCATTGTTTCCACAACTGCTGTTCCTATTTTTGTTGTTGTTGTTGTTGTTGTTGACTTTCATGCAAACTGACAGTGAATTTCTTGGTGGACAATTGCCCATATTACAAAAATACACTGATGTGTCACTCTTTGGCTCTGCCAAAAAAAGCCATGGTAGTCAGAAGGAACACAGTATTTGGCCTGTCATCAAAGGGTCTACTTAACAATAAAAATGACCATCGACAAACACAGCAGTTTATTTTTAAAGATAAGTGTCAAAATATAGGCAACTACAATTGTTTGAGGTGTCATCTGTAAGTTATCATAAACAGTGAAGGGCTTGAGGGAGAATAYTGTGGTGGCAAGGGAAAGTAAAAGCATTATAGGTGCAGCTATTTTAAATGCTTTCCCTGGGAAACAAAGTGGATAAATGGGAAATAGGAGGAAAAGCTGAAAGTAGTTGATAAGGGACAAAAAAGGAGGCCACAATAACATGCCCAGAAGCATGAATATCACATAGATAAAAGGGATGTTTTGATATGATTACGTGTATTTCTAACCCAAACATGAAAGACTTTCACTTGCAGACTTTCRTTATGGTTAGGGCTTGTTTTTATTGTTGAAGAAAATGCACATAAAGCTATTCCTKCAGTAAACAAACTGTTGCACTTGYACAGTGATGAAGCAGCTGCATCCCTTGTTTTGTTCACTGGGTGGCTAACACAGCAACAYGCTTCAGAATTCCATCTCAAATAATACCCTCTTAATGATCAGCAAAACACCCAAGTAACCCTGGTAAATTAGGAAATCTTATCACCACTCGGTTTTGAGCTCGTTTTTGACTGAAAAACACCCATCTAATGTTGTTCCAACTCCTGCAACGAGCAATTGGCTTTTCTGTCTTTTGTCACTGTGTGGTCCAARAGATAAAACATTTTGCACAGGAGTTAAGGTTGTTGGCCTGAGCCTCTCCAGCAAATTCCAACTTGTGGAGCCTTAATTCCTCCAGTGTTTTCAGCTCAATACCGTATCTTTCACTTCCTGCTCTGAAATTCTCGAATGACGTTGTTAAAACGAGACTTTGACCTTGGAATACAGACTAACAAAACTTTAAGCACCACTTCAGGTACTCCTGAAGTCCGAGTTCCCCACATCTGCCAAACTTGTGTCCCGCCACAAGGCATCCTTTCCCATTTGTTCAGGTTTTAAATCCAGSCTTGAAGTCTTCCCGGTGGCTCTATAAAGCACGTACTAAGACCGGAGTTCTACCGATCTCACACTGTGCCCGTGCAAATGCAGACGCATCAAAGAGCGGAAAAAGAACCAAAGAATCACAGAATATTCAGAGCTGGAAGGGACCCATGGAGATCATCGACTCCARCTCCCGGCCCTGCGCAGGACACCCCAGGAGTCACAGCCCATGTGTTGTGGCCGCTGCCCTGGGGAGGCTGCAGGACAAACAAAAGCTCCCGTTTAGCTTGTGGAAAGCGCCGGTGTCCCGGACCCGGGTGCCAGCGCTGCGGGCGGTGAGGGACGGAGCAGGGACGGAGCAGGGACGGAGCCACCGCGCTCCCRGCCCGTCCCCGGCGCGGCGGGAGGCGGCCGCGCTGACGTCACCATCGTCATCGCCCTGACGTCATCATCCGGGCCCCTGCGCGCGCCCGGCGGCGCGGGCCACAATGGAGAGAGCGCGCGCGCGCCCAACCGACGCGAAGCAGGCCCCGCGCGCCCGCGCGCCGCCGGCCGTGCGTGCGTGTGTGTGTTTGTGTCCCCCAGAGTCCCCACACGTCCCCTCAGCACCGCCGCCCCCGCCCCGCACACGGACACACGGGGAGGGGGGGGGCCGGCCGTGAGCTGCAGCTCCGGGCGGGCACACGGGCAGCGCGTCACCGCCGCGCTCGGGTGGCCGAACCGCCGCCGCGCTGGGCCGGGTGCGGAAGGCGCTGCCGGCGCCGCCATCTTGCCCACGGGGCCCCGCCAGACGCGGCTGCGCCGCCGCCGCCGGGAGCGCGAGGAGCCGCCACCGCCGCCTCCCTGCGCGCTGCTTCCCCCGCACCGCCGAGCCCTGAGCGCGGAGCTCCCGCTGCCCGGTGCCCGGCCCCGCCACCCCCGCCCGGCCGAGCCCCGGGCGCGCGTCCGCCCACCCCCCGCGTGCGCCCGGTGCCCGGACGGGGCGGAGCAGAGCGCGCAGGCCCCGGCCCAGCCCCAGCCCGAGCCCGAGCCCAGGCAGGGCCGCCGCCGCCGCCGGGCAGCAGCTGGTGACGCAGGAAAAACGCCCCAGAGAGAGAGAAGCGCTCAGGGCCGGCACCCGGAGCGCGGGCAGCGGCGCCGGATTTGCCCTCCCGCTTCCCGCCGCAGCGCAACCGAGTGGGAACCGGGGGAAGCGGAGCCGCCCCCTCAGAGCCGCGGCCTGGCATGAGACCGTGCCCCGCCGGCCGCCGGGCATGAGGCAGCGCCCAGGAGGGCTCCGGGCCGCCGCAGTAGCCGCCGCGGGACGAGGGGAAGCGGTGCGGGGGTGAGTCGCGGAGCGGTGCCCGGGCGGGGCCGGGCAGCTGTTTGTGCTCCCCGGGGATGGGGCTCCGCGGGCCGGGGCGCGGCTGGGGGGGAGGACGGAGCTCCCCGGGACCCGTGGGGCGTGRGGCGGCGGCAGCGCCTCCCTCGGAGCCCCGGCGTGTCGGCCCCGCACCGCCGTGTTTTGGAGGGCGAGGGAAAATGGCTGACGGCTCCTCATCCCCGGCTGCCGGCGGGGGGGAGCGCCCGGCGCCCTCGGGGGGCTCTGACCGCCCCGCCGGGAGCCCTTCGGCCGGGCCTCCCCGGTGAGGAGGGCCCGGTGCGTCCCCGCAGCGCTGCACCGGCATCTCCTCCCCTGGTTCTCGCTTCCCTTCGCCCCGAACGCCATTACTGAGGTGGAGTGATTGGGGCCGCGTAGGCCCGGGCGACGCCTGGAAATCAGGCCCTGCCGAGGCGCTTTCCCGACGGTCTCAATGAAATCCAGCAGCAGCAGCTCGTTCACGCCCGCTGTAAACACTGTTAACACGTAGGCCACTCCTCTGGCYTCGGCTTCCAGCGCCCCGGCTTCCATGTACGAAAAACGTTCGTGGCTTTTTCATCTRATTCCTGCACTTCACCGCGCCGCTTCTCCTCGGAGTTGTGTCTCAGGGCTTGTCTGTAGCGATTTATTTTAGGCAGGACAGCCGTCTTCCCTTGCCCGACGTGTGCGGCAGGGGTAGTCGCTTGCCGTTTGGCCGCAGATACTCTCTGTTATTGTCCTGGAGAAAACGGGATTTCACCAATTGGATGGGTTATCGGGGTTTTTGTGTGTCAGTTAAACATGTGCCGTCTCACTTTGTGCAGCTTTGTTTGTATACAGTGGGAACAGCTTTTGAAAATTACTGATTYTGTTCTTGAGTGCTTTCTTTCTTGTAGAGGCATCCAGAAATATTGGGGTAGTTTTTAAGATGCCATATTTAATTTTCAGCTTGCTCCTTCAGAAGTCCAGCTAGGTATTTTGAAGCTTTGTAGTAGCTTGCGACTCCACTGGAAAAAAAACCTTTCAGAAAAGAATTGTTCTAATTAAATGTTCAAAGGACTCCCAGGCCCGCTGCAGACATATTGTGTCTGTCTCAGCTGTTTTCGTGTTATCTGTACAACTCGGTTKATATTCGCAGTTGTGCAGTTGTGTTCATATCACTGGACGTTTGTATCAGCCCAAAGACCCTCTGAAGTCGCAGGCTCAGAGCCAGCACAAGGCCTGCTTTTGCTGACCTACTTGCCGAACTGGGGCCTGTATTTTTGTAAAAAGCTGTTGAATTGAGATACTGTTATGCATTCTTCGGTATACTTGAGGCAACACTTGCTATGGCAGACCACTTAACCTGTGTTTTTCAGCAGCTTCTCACACGCCTGACAAATGGGTGGTAAAATTGTTACATTTAGGAAGGGGCTCTTGATGGGTGTTTGGGGGATTGACCTTAATTGATTATGGAATAGAAACAGTGTCCCTAGTAAGAAAGATTTAGGGGTGACTGAAAGCTCTAGGCAGCTAACTTTATTGTTCACGTTGTACTTGGGATTTTTTTGTTTTTCATATTTTACTTGAGAAATTGTCTGGCCTCCCCACCAGAAATGTTGCTGATCAAGTTGCATATTTATTTTAGCAAAACCCGAGTCATACATGAGGGAGTTTGTTTGTTTGTTTGCTTGGGCTTTTTTGTTTTGTTTTCTAAAATAATGCTTTTGATTCTTGAAGTAATGTTTATTCTTTGAACCAACGAACTACAATAGCTGATACCCAGAATTTCAGGGAGGCATATAGCATATGTGGATTGATTACTCTGTTGCAATACCCCAGACAACAGTGATGCTTAATGATAGCTGTGTACAAACCCCAAAACATRATCATAAAGCTGCAGTGGAAGAAACTCAAATTMTCAGCATGTTTAYGGGGAAGGAATTACCCAGAAATAAATGTAAGATTGTATCATAGTAACTTTTCCCTCTCCAGTGGRTCTTGTACTTTTCTTTTGTGTAGTTTGTCTTTAGGGTGTTTCTTTTGGAAAGCTTCTGTCTTAATCTTGCCTGGCTGCTGCTTCATGTCTTGCAGAATTTGCCTTTGTGGCAGTTTCTGTGCCCATGGAATTGACAGGAAATCTACATCTGGAGGTGGTAATCAATAAAGATAGTGGTGGCAAAACTGTTTTCTGTCTCTGTGGAACACTGTCACCCTTACATAAACATTTTGTTCCCCACATTGTGGTGCCTTTGTACTCAGAAACAGACCAGTGCAACTGCTCTGTGTTCTGAAGGCACACTYTTAGGTTTATGCATTTCATTAATATGCTGAAATTTGTAGATGGGAGACTCTAAACTAAAATAGTGATTAGTGTCTATTTTGCAAAATTGAATAGAACTTCTGAGAAAATAAAGGTACCTGTAATATCTTTGTTCCAAGACMTCTTATATTTGAAATTAAAATTAGTTTAGGACCTTCCAGTATGAATACAGCCTTGGGTAAGAATGGATAGGAATTAATTTATTTATTAGTTTGAACAATTTATTTTTAAATGGCTTTGAAGTTCTGTTTCTGTCAGGTGTGTATTGAAAATATATTAAATTCCATGGAAAGTATTTCTGCCCTTCCTGCTCTGGTTTAGACAATTTCTGAACTTAATTCAGATATTTGAATGGAAAGTACTTTTGTGTTAGGCAGTACTCTGAGTGTAGAGATATATCTCTAGATGTGTATATAAATGTATATGTATGTCTGTATAWGTATTTACTCACKTTTTWAAAAAAAGAAAYACTGTTTTATCTCTTCTAAGACATCAAAATTAGGTATATTTTGAAAACATCCAGATCAAGATAGCCTAAKTTGTGAAGYAAATGAATCAAAGGTGTTCCTTACTGTTTTTAACTYAAAGCAGGATTTYATTTTTTTAAAAGACAATCCAAACCCTGCAAAACCCTTGAAACTATAGTACTTAATTCTTTCTCTTGTAAACACAAGAGSCTTGCTTATCCAGCACTTGCAGAGACCAGTGTGAAGATGTAAGAAAGTTTGCTGGATTTAGTGTTCATTTGAAAAGTTGTAAATGTGAAGGCTTTTGTGTGCTGTAGACAGCTGGGGGTGAGCATTAGTAGTAATCTGAACACGTGGACATGGTTTCTCCTGTGCAGGTATCTTAAGTTTTYCTGATGTGGATGTGTCTTCTCTTCAACCTCTGTGTAGCTGCACCCAGTTTTATTATCCATATCACACCTGTTTAAAATCAGAATTTGAAGTTTAAAGCTGTACTTCAGGGCATGTTTTTGGGAACACAGCTTGGTGGTGTCTGTCATTCATTGTAGTCCTTGTCTTTTGCAAAGCTGGCAGCACTGGGTGCTGTTCCTGTAGATTGGTCTCATATCACACATTATCTGKGATCTGTAAATACACAACATTACTTTTATTTTTTACCATAACTGAGCCTTGTTCTGATATTCCATAGCAGAGAAGGAGGCAAGGAAGGTCTGTTAGCACATRCTTGCATGCAGTGAGACTTGAATTTTTCTATCTGGCAAGTTTGAACTGCTTTAGATTCTGTGTTAGAAAAACACAGTGACTTTTTCCATGTATTAAGTCTAGTGGTGGGTTTTTTTTTTTTGGTTTTTTTTTTTTTTTATTCTCTTACTAATGAAGGAACATCTGAAAGTTCTCACACTCTTATTATGAAACTGTAGTTCATTATGAGTTCCCTTTTTAGAACAGTTATGTTGTAYTGGCTGGTTCTCTTATGCTTAAGGCTAGAATGACTTGGAAGTATGGTTAACAGAGGTTTACTCTGCACTTGGGGAGTTTGATATTTTGTTTAGAGTCCTCAGTAGACAGACAGGGCAGAAAGTTGTTCTACAATTACCTTGCACCCCCAAAATGTTAACTGCTGCCTCTCTGATGCTTTACAGTGCCCACCTGAGCCCACTGGTGCATTGAGCATGTTCTGTACATCTGGCTTGGTAAAGTAATTCAAAATGGGGTGTTGATAACACTGCAGGAGAGCTGTTAATAATTGTCCTCACTGTAGAGGATAGGAGGAAAGTAAATAAGGTCTTAAAGCAGCCAGTTATRACTTAATATTAAATATTTTTGCTTCTCTTTTGGTTGTTTTATTTTTTTCTTGAGGGAGCTTAACAGCACAACCAGTTTCTTCTACAATTTCTGTTGAGAATTTTCTAATATTTGCTTTGTTTTATAAGAAGCCATTAGTTTTACTCATTTTAKTTGAGAGTTGAATTCGGTCTGCTTATTATTAAGGCTTTTTGGTTGTGAGTTGTTGACAATTTGTGTTTTCARATGAAAATTATAACTAGAAATTAAAACCACTGAGATATAGGTATGTTCCCAAGCTTGCTTTTTAAAAGAACATTGTTGATATATGATTTTCTTGAAGGATTAGTTACTGTTTACTATGAGAATKTTTGTTTGCTTTTGGTTAACTTTGTGTCAGTACAGCTCTGAAAGAGATCCATGGGATGTAGATTTAGATCTGGGTGTATTTTGAGTGCTGGTATTAGCAACTCCTTTCATGAAGTCAGATTGAAGATGCTTTGGAAGTAATGGGTAACTATCAGGAATGTTGCTGTGGGAAGCTTTAATTTGTAGCATCCTTGATCTGCTTACAAAACCACTGTGTAACCCTGTTTAGTGACWGTTTTCCTTACACATGTAACTGCCAGCAGAAAAATACGATTTTCTTGCATTTGGGTCTTTGCATGGACATTTCAGCAAGTCCTGCTGTTTGGTAGTTAGCATTTAGCTGTGGATTTACTCAGAAGAGGGGAATTCCACATTGCATCATTCCTTAGAGATGTGCTTTTTTTTCCAGATTCTGTTTCTAAGCTGTGATTCAAGACTGTGTTGAAGGCAAGGCATCCTTGGTGCACGAGTTTCTTCATATCCTCTCTGTTACAAATTGCAAAAGACTTCTTTTTTTTTAACAGAAGTGTTCAAGTGACTGCTTCAAAGCAATGAAAAGTATGCAGAGGGAATTTCAGGGCTGTCTTTTCATTAAGCTTTCATGCAARATACCCAAAACTGAAGTAATAGAAAATTTTCCCTAGAAGAGCCTTTAAGACAAGTAGCACTTTTTTGTAACAGTTGAGTGGCAACATGGAATGACAGAAAATGCAGGTTCCAAATTCCATTTGGTTCAGTCCTGAAGTAATTTAATTGCTGCTTAACCTTTTCTCAAGCTTCAGCAGGACTAGGTGTGGGAAGAGGAGAAGGTTTGGTTTTGTGTTAGGGTGGTCTTAGCTGTAACAACATGAAATGGTGAAAGAAGGGAAAAAAGATTGTTTAGAAATGTATTCAGTAAGAAAAATCAGCAGTGATGTCAGTGATGATCTCTCTGTTACCAGAGAGGTTTGTTTGGTTGGAGGAGAGTGTCCTCACTGCCACTGTGGTGTGGGACAGTGGGGACAGGCCTGTGTTGGCTGTGGGTGGAACTTCAGTTTTCTTGTCCAGAAATAAATTTGACAGTGAGGAGAAGAAAAGTYGCTTTTTAAATATAAGATAGGAGTGAACATTGTTGTCAAACCTACTGGCATCTTGGTAAATGASCCTTGACATTTATGTCAGGTGGTTATGTCAGAAAAACATATGGTATATGTTTTTCTGTTGTTTTAGCAATAGAGTAATTCAGTGTGTTTTTTAGGACAAGTCCATGAATTTGAAAGTTAAATGAGAAAGATCTATCTGTTTAACTTAATTTTTAGATGAAAGGTTCATGAAATATTAAAATTTAGATAAACTAAAACCTTCAACTATAGTTTGAACTGTATTTTAGACTTTGTAGATTTCTGATTTAGAAATAGAGTGTTAATTGTTTGTAATTTCTGATGTTTTCTTTTTGTGTGTTTTCCTGAATCATTTTAGCTATGAGGATTTCCTTTTTTTTTTAAATCTTAAATTGTGACATAAATCCTCTGGAGCTTGAAGATATAAGTGGCTGGTTCTACAGTTTCAGGTTCCAGTTTTGCACAGCTCTCCATATGTCTTGACCTGTCTTTCAGACAGGGTTTTATTAACCCCAGTGGGACCTTAAAATCCCAGGTGCTTTTCCTTGAATGCTTATAGTGGTGTTTATATGGGCAYATGTGTGCACTCACTCGTGCAATGGGGCTTTTTCTAGGATGATATACTGACTTTTTTCCTTGGGTGAGGTGGTAATGTCAGATTTCTGAAGTGCTTTACAGTTCTCTTACTGTGTTGGGATGTCTKTGTGATAGTTTTGGTAATTAGGAACACAACTTGGAAATTTGTACAGTTTGTATTCTTACAGCAATTCAGCCAGGTTGCTGTGGTTGACAGTTTGTTAGTTGTCTAGTGAAGATGTGGCTGAGAACATGAATTCCCTTTGTGCCATTTGGGAAGCCATTTTATTTTTTTTTCCTTCCATATATAAGATTGGAAAAAGGAAGTTGATCTTTTTTGTTGTTTGTTTGAATGGATGCAGCAACCATCAGCTGAGTGATGCTCAGTGAGATGACCAGYGAGTTCAGTGGTAGTGAAACCTTCCTGTAAGCTAATGTGTAGTGAAAAAACCCCAGTCAGTCCCAGCCTCTGGTTAGCAGGTGTATGGCTGGAATTTCCCACTTATCTGCACCATTCTGAGATTTTTGACTACATCAAGGAGGGTTTGGTAATTCTTCCTGTCATGAATGTTCCTTTTATTTTCTGTCATTTTTCTGATAATGGTATGAATGTTTAGGACCAGTAGAACTCAGGATGTGTTGCCTGGAGGCAGGTGGAGGAGGAAGTGGTTGGTTTAGTTTCATTGTTGGCAGGTAAGAGCCAGTATCAGAGTTGAATGTGGAGRTTCCACTGCACTGTGTTGGTTGATCCTGAGATGATATTTCAGAAYATAATCTTTTTCTGAAGTTGACATGGTGCTGATCCTCAGTGTATTATTTGTGTCACATTTACCCAGGTACAGATATCAGTCCAAAGGCTGAGCTGTTGTGCAGTTTATGGAATTAGGTAGGCCAGCAGTAACTCAACAGTTGAGAGCAGAGGATCAGAATCTCTCCTGCTTTGTGCTTTCAAGTGTGTGCTTACACTGTGCTACACCTGAAATACTGTTTGAGCATTTGGCAGTGTTGAAGAGTTGCTGTAGTTCTTTGTGGGCKTGAAAATACAATAAATAAGTGATAGTTTATGTTTAAAATGAAGACCAACTCTTTAGTTGTACTTTCAGTTAGCGTAACAGCAAAATTTGCTTTAAATGTGAGTTTATCATTGTATGTCGCCTAAGTTCTAATTTGCAGTTGGCCTCTAGAATTTTTTATTCCATATATTTGACATAATCAGTTTCTCTAGTGTATTTCATCAATTTAAGTTCTTGTTTTAGAACTTAGTTCCAGAAATGGAGGGGAGGGGGAGAAACCTGAACAACCATGTTGACGTTTAAACAGTTCAGTTGCCGTATTTTTTCCTTTGATAGGAATTGTGAAGAAGTTACTTTTGGGATACATTTCTGTAGGTATAAAAAACTTTGCTTCTTCCATAGGCTGCTGAAGTGTGTTTTCTCTTAATGATATTCCTATGATTTTTGTGATGATTTTCTCTTARTAAGAAAATTTTGTTAAAATGGTTGTAGTTTGCTCCTACTTGCCTGTTTGGTCAGGTGTTAGAAATCTGCTTTCAAGGAGAGTTGTCTTGTCTCTGCTGAATAGCTGATGTTGTGTTTCCCCAGAACTGGTGATGCTGGGTGTATACTTTGGAGACACTTTCTAGCTGTGAGTAAGAAAGTGGCTGCAGTACAGACAACAGCTTGTCACAGAGTGCACAGTTGGGTTTTTTTCTTTGTCTTGCTGCATTTGTAAATATGAAGTTGATGTTTGAGGTGACTTGCACAGATTCTTGATAAATGGAAGTGAAAAGTTTGTTTTCTTTATATTATTYCATCAGGACATGGGGTTTGTATTTCAGAGTGAATTTCTCAACAGAATGAAAAGGTTAATTTTTAAAATGCATCCATTATTAATTTTTTAGTCAAATTGTCAGATAGCTCAGTGAAGTTACTTTAAAATTGTCTGTGGTGAAAAACAAATGATGCAAAGAGCCTTGAGAAAAAGTTACCAATCATGGTCTATATAAACATTTTATAAGCATTTAAGAACCATTTAGGGGGGTGRTAGTGGATTGACCCCAGGGCTGGGCACAGCACTGTGGGTGGGATGTTACCAGGGCAGAGCAGGGGAGCAAAATCCCCTCCTTCATCCTGCTGCCCACCCAGCTTTGAATGCAGCCCAGGACACGTTTGGCTTTCTGGGCTGTGAGTGCACATTGCCTGGGTCATGGTGTGCTTCTTGTCTCCCCACATGCTCAAGTTCTTCTCCTCAAAGCTGCTCTCGTCTCGTCCTTCACCTGACCTTGTGTTTGGGATTGCTCTGACCTTTATRTAGGACCTTGCACTTGGTCCTGAACTTCAGAGTCCTCTAAGTTTATGTAAACATGGAAAATGGGGAAATAGGAGAGTGAAGCTTGTCATTAAACTGGTGTTTTCCCCACCCCCCTTAATTAGGAACTCTTCTGTTGGATCCTTGACTCATTCAGTCAGATGGAATTGGATTGTCATTCAGTATTTTATCTGTGGAATTCTTTCTGTAAATGCAAGTGTGACATCACTCTAAATACTGGGTAGAATTATTCCTCTGTTAATAAGCTTGGTAGGTTCTTTAGGTTCTTTCCATTCTCATCCTGTATGTTACCCAAACATTAATCAAAAAGCTTGTATTGTCTTTGTGTTATTGATGAAGAACTGAGACCCAGAGGGTGTAAACTTCAAACCTACCTGCTGCCATAACTTTTCAGTGGATTTTTGTTAGATATTCAGGTGTTACACAGTTTTATTGGCTTAAGTTGCTGTTGTACCTCCTCACTCTTTCAATACTCAGAAGAAGGACAAAAAGGTTAATCTGAAAAAGGCCAGTGTGTTCTCCAGCAATGTTTTTGAATGAGATGCAGAATTAACTTTGGGGAGTCCTATATAGCTGCTTTGTAAGCCAGAGATTTCCCTTTAATTTCTGAAGTTCTGTTTCTTTCCTTATTAAACATTGTTAAATGTCTGTGACAAATAAGGTACGGACAATTTTTCTTCCTGGTGCCTCAATTGATTACAGTTTACCCAGGGGACTTAGTTTGATGGAAATGAAATTACAGTGGAAACCAGATTAGTTTGAAAATTCCAATTAGGTAGAAGAAAAATGACAAATTGAGCCTTTGACAAATACAGAGAGCATGTTGTGTCTGTCYCTCATGCAGACACAAAATTTTGTTAAGTGTCTTAAAACTTGTGAAAAAATCATAGGATGTTGACTGTCACAGTTGAGGTAGCTGTTGTATTCAGCCACTCATGCTCTGTCATCTCTAGTTCCATTTTTTAACCTGAGTTTCCAAGTAATGTTTGAATGGTAGAGTTTTGCTTATAGTTTCATAACTCTGTTTTTTTTTTGTCATCAGAAGTAAAATTTTTGCCACCTTCTCTGTTTTACAACTTCTGTGTTACTTGCTGTAGCTTCATCATTAAATTGTCTGCTTGTAGTGAGATTATTCAAAGTATTACTGCCAAATAATTTTCCTGACTCATTGTGGAATGCTGAGTATTCCACTGGCTTTATCATAATTTCCAGGACAGTTTGTTGCCTTCACCTTCTCAGACTTCTTGCACTTGGCATTATTTGCTGTGGCTGCCTAATATTTCTTTCATGACTGAACTTGTGCTGTTGGTGGACTGACATTCCTGGCATTTATCCTCTGCTAAACAGCTTTCTCTSTGTGCCTTTTCCTGTGATACCCATTATGCTTGGGAACGATTTTGGTCTTTATGACTTTTCTGTGTTGTAAAGACTCATTTGTGCTATAATGCACGTGAACCTTGGCTATATATTAGTTAAATATGTGCTAATTKTAATGATCTGTGTTCAGCTTTCCCTCCTCTTCTAGGGTGTAATTTCATGGGAGATTTGCAGTGGYTGCTGAAAGAGTTGGTTCTGTTCATGGTTATGTGTTCTCCCTGCCATTGTTAGTGTTCATGTGGCATATGATACAGCTGGAAACTAAAATGATTTTATTCCTATGCTCCAGTTACYTTTCAGCTAGACTGGCTTCTTGATCTGGCAGGTGATGTGGTGATGCAAGGGCTAATTCCATAGTGGTGAAAAAGTGGTCAGGATGGAACCAGTAGGATCACTCCCCTTCTTGTCACAGTGGAGACTTCCCTGGTTTCAAACAGACTGAGAGGCTTTACACTGAGCTGAGGGTTGTCCATGTGCAGAAATACGAGACTTACTTCCTAAAATTTATCAGGATCTAATACTTGTAYTGGGGGATGAGATTGCTGCTTCACACTGAGATTCCAACAGTAGAAGCAGTACAGATCCATGCACACACTGTGGTGGCAGAACCACCTTATTAGTTGTGTCACTCATGTGGTGCTGGTTTCAGCACTGTCCCTGAGGAGAACAGGTCCAACGTTCCTCGTCTCTCCTGGCCTGTTGGTAGGCTCAGCTCAGAAGTGGGATCTTYGTAGGCTGTTTTGTGACTGAAGGGGGAGGGCTCTTTAGCAAGGGGCTTTATGGGATTGGCAGTTTATGGGATTATTTCAGTGCAGGGAAAACAACAGCAGTGTRTGTTATGGATGTTTTTATTTGTGTGTGTGGGGTTGTGGTTTTTTTGAATGACTTTCTCATTTCCAGATAACTGCAGCAGAATTCTTAAACTCTTCCTCTGTCCTTAGGATGTGATAATAGTCGATTGTTTTCTCCTGCATTTCTCAGTAAAGAWGGTTATGCCATGCTTTTTAATAGGCTTTATGGATACAGGAATACTGTGTTTCTGGATCTGTGGTGTCACTTCATGGTTCTGTGGGGGGAGTGAACATAGTGGAAATAATTCTATTTCCCACTCTGCTGTGTTCTTGGTGTACTTCCTAGGGGCTTCTTGTTCCTTTCTAACCTCCTCTCCTATTTATCTTTTGCATTTATATCAAACCACATCCTTTGTTGTGTTGGCAGAAGGAACACAAAGACAGAAGACAAAACTGCTGTTCTGTTGCCTCTTCTTACTTCCCGCATAGAGAAGCCAAGATTTTTAAGGGGGCTTGTTACACAGGTTCTCTGGAGCAGGTGGATCTCAGGGATTTCTGGAGCATTCAGTCTGCCCAGGAAGATGGGCTTGTATGAGTTTGGTTGGAATGGAGCACGTTTAAGGCAGACAGTATTAAAAGACATGAGCTATCATCTTGTAACACCTCTAGGGAGCTTGTGCAAGCTTGATTTTTCAGGCAAAGTATCTTCTGACTGAAATGGTTGTAAAGCAGCAGAAAATGTCAAAATGTTTACTTGCAGTTATCTGGCACGGAACAGTACAAAAATGGCCAGGCTGAGGAGGCAGCTGCAATGTTGAAACTAGTTGGAAGTTTGGCTAAATTTGTTAAACATTTGTGAAGGAGCTTATTGAAACACGAATTTTAATGCTGGTGTAACTTTATTCTGTATTAGAGATATTTGAATTACACTTGATGATGATGGTAGAGTTTGGGTTYTTGTGCTTGGTTTGTGCTAATTAAACATTACATGAAAAGTGGAGTTAAAAAAAAGTGAAATTAAAGCTAGTACAGTAACAAGAATGCTTAGATATTTGAATTTAAAGCATAAAAAAAAATTAGGTATTTTACCAAGTTATTTTTGTGATAATACAAGAATGTAATCTGCTTCCATCTTAATACCTGTGTTAGGTGCTGTATCATGCTTTAATTATTTACAATTAACCAAGCAGTAAGTTGTGTTGATTTTACACTTTGTGTGACAATTTCCATAATGTGTTGATAATGTCACAGAATATTAGACACAAAGACTACTACTGATTAATTAATTTTCTTTAGTACAGTGTTTGGCACAGTTTAGAGAAGCCATTAAGTTTTCCATAGGGAACATGAAGGGAGACAGAGGGGCTGAGCCTGATTTTTGCAGGTCAGTCTCAAACTCCACTTTTCTACCAAAATCTTTGCAGTCCAGTTGCAGTATTGCAATTGCTGCACACCACAGTGGCACATCAGGTGCTGTGCATGAGCAGGGTTTAAGAAACAGCACACAAGTCACATGTAAAAGTAACACTGTAGTAATGTCCCTAATTTACTGGCTGAATGACTTTGGCCAACATTTCAAATATTTATAGTCTGGAGTTTTGCAAAGCCTTAAGTGCAGTATATATACCATAAATAAGGCCCTGTTTTAAAGCTGTAAGTGGGACAAATCTGCAAGGTGCCATTATCCTTCCCTTCAGATACTTGAGAAAGAATGGAGGTAGCCAAAACCATTCAGCACTCACCAGTGGCCTGGTAAAATGCATGAATCTCATCAGAAATTACAGAATTCACAATGTGTTTATGTATCTCAGGAAGAAACCAAGACTGGGAATGGCACTGAATATGGGGGAGGATTTGGACCTCAGTATGGTTTGGCACAGTCTTCCAAGGATGGAATGTGTAAGGGTTATTTCCTTTTTTTATTCTGTTCCGTAGGAAGAATTTGAGTTGTGAATAGTATTTAATGGCTCTAGTACTTCAAAAGGAGTGTTTTGATTTGAACTTTTCTAATGAACTTCTTTAGATTTTTGTCTGCAGTTAGTATTATCTGTAATCTTGAGGCAGTTGGACTAGATGATCATTGGAGGTCCCATGAACAAAWTAATTCTATTCTTAAATAGTCCTGTAATCGGAGGAGGAAGTAGATATCTCAGTTTTAGCTTAATCAATCCTGCCTATGAAATTGTGTTTAAAAAAAAAAAAAAATCTGAGCTTTCTTTGTGAGCTCTGCAGTGAACAAAGAAAACAACATCCAAACAACATGTGAAGTTTCAGAGCTTTATCTTTGGTTTATCTTCTGCTAGAGCTGGGTACAAAAGTTCCTAACAATTATGAAGGGTTTGAGCCCCTCTCATAAAAAGCAGTGAGATATTCTGATATCTTTTGGAATTTACAAGACYCATATTCTTTAGTTAACAGTAGGACCTGACTTAGAGAGACAYTATAGAATCTAATGCAACCTAAAGTAACAATAAAACCTTCCTGCATAAACTGCAGAGCTGAAGTTTGGGATGTGTACTATAAGTGGCTTCACCAGTACTCACAATATTTGATACAAACCCCAGCATTTTTACCAAGTTAAAGGTCCAAGCATTTGCTGATGAAAGAAGAAAGGAGCCTTGAACACTGCCAGGGTTGGGCATCCACAACCTCCCTGGGCAGAGWGTTCCAGTGTCTCACCATCCTCTAACTAAAAAATGTCTTACTAATATTGAACGTAAATTTCCCCTCTTTCAGTTTATGCTCCTTAGGTTTTTTTTTGGTCACTTTTGTCACTACCACTCCTGATGAGGAGTTGCTCTCCAGTTTCCCTGGAGACCCCCTTCAGATACTGGGAAGTTGCAGTGAGGTCTCCACTCAAGCTGCTCTTCTCCAGGYTGACCAGCCCAACTTTCTCAGCCTGTCTTTATTAGGAAGTTGCTCCACTGTTCTTTCCAACTTTGTGGCCTCGTCTGGACTTGTTCCAACAGTTCCCTGTCCTTATATTGGGGACACCAGAACTGTACACAGCCCTCCCAAGTGGGGTCTCAGCAGAGTAGAGGAGGAGAATCAAAAGATGTTAGAGATTACCTGAATTTCTGTGCTGCATTGTAACACACTTGTCTGATTAAATTTACAGGAAAAAAAAATAGAGTTTAAAAAAATGAACCTGTATTGAGTGAAACYAGAATTATTAACATGATTTTAACAAACAGGAACACATTCCCAGCCAAATTCCCATYCCCCTTCACCTAGCAATTCACAATTTCATACTGTTAATGTATTACCAATTAYACAGATAAAACTATAAAATTACTGATAAATCTTGCACATGGCACCCAAAGGAAAGAGGTGACAGTGAGAACACATTGCAGAGTAATGTGAGTTATCTGGTGAGCTTGGCACAAKAAAATGTGCACTAACACAGCTAAGTGTCAGGTCATTTACCTAGAGAAAAGCACATACAGAAAACTTTGTATATATTGGTGAACATACAAAAAGCACAGTTCTTTTACAAAAGCAACTGCCTGTGAACACCAAAGTTGTATRTAGAAAGAATAAATCTTAGCACTGTCTTTAATATAAACATAMAATTTTGGTCACAGAACTGATAAGAAACTTGTGAATTACAGCCTTTTACATCTGCGAATAAATAAGTAGCCAATCCACACCAATTTGCTGCCTCAGTGAGATGAGAGTGCAGAGGGATGAATCAAATATGTGAGCCCATTACAGAATGTGAGAGACCATCCATTGCCAAGGTAGCCTGGCTGTTCTGGGTTTGCAACTATTTATCTACTCCCTTGCAGTTAGGGAGTAAAGACGTCCTTTTAAGATTGCTGTTTCTATTCTCTTTGACTTTTGCGCTTATCAAAGAAGAAAAAGAACTGAGAAATCRGCAGACAAGAACTACACAAACTGTACTTTTAACTGGCACTTTCCTTTCAAAAAAGTCAGAACTGCCAATCAGGCACACAAACAAAATCAGGAAGAGCAGGAGAACCTGCCTTTTCCTCCAGCTTTTGAGAAAAGGTGCAACATTTCCTAAACATGCCATGGTATCTCCTCCTTGGTTCTGAAACTGCAAATTAAAAATACAGCAAGGCATTACTCAAGCTAGGAGCTTTTAAGCTGTGGACTTCAAGAACAGAACCAATACCTTTAAAATGTGTGWTTTGCAGGTATTTTAGCTTGTGATGCAAGAAAAGGTTTGACTGCTTGAATTGGCACGCAGAGCTAAGAAAAGCCTCTGATACCACTACCACCTATATATAGATACACTTTCAATCAAAAGTAATGCACATACAGAGAAACCATCTTTAAACAGAACTCCTAAAGCACAAATGATAAAGAGTAACATATTCAGTAAAAGTGTTCTTTGTACCAGGTGAAAAGGGAGGATGCCACATGTATTCCCAGAGCACTGGGACTGTTTGGTGTGTATTGGATGGTGAATTTTGCTCCATAGCTTGCRGAGGTGTAGCTGTCACATCCATTTTTGAATTGGATGAATCTAGGACCAAACTATGGMTTTCATAATCAGAAGTAAGGGACCAAGAGCATTTAATCAGTCTTCAGTGCAAACTTTAGACATACTATTTTCTTGAAGCAGTGATAGATATAAGGAACAATAACAAATTACTCCACAGATGATAGATTACCAAATGTATTCCTTGTCCTTGCCTGAACTGTTCTTCARCTGCCCAAAAAGGACTGGGTTTGCAGTTGGACCTGAAGCATCAACTCAATCCTGACTGGCTCTATTGCCAAGAACATGGTTTTTGGGTTGCAGAAGGAGAACTTTGTTCATAAATAAACTGTAGCCTCATTGGAAAAAATTTAACAGTGTGAATTGGGTCTGACTGAAACAAATTATATACTGAAGTTCTTTGATATTTTTTGTTGTTTTAGTTTTGAAGGTGTTTCCTGCTGTAGCTTGTTCTATTMATACAAGGTAAAAGGAAGGCTTTCCCACTTCTTTGCATGTTCATTGGGAATTCAAGAAAATGGCTTTATAAGAAGTGAAAGCCACGGTTCAAAACATTTAAGCATTTTAAAGCAGATTTTTGCATTTACAAGATAGAAGTCACTTAGTAAATTTGCTTTTCTTATGTTCCAGTGTGTGCATTTGCCAGTGGTTTTTRTATTTACTGGATTCTGTTCTTGAAAAATGGGTTTTTTTATTGTCACAACTAAAATTTTCATCTCCCACCATAAAAACCCCATATTATTTAGCTACTTACCTTGAATGTAGTTTCTTCATTGCTGGGAAATGTTTAGACCAGTCATTTAAATAATAGAATTTTAGGGGCTGTACGTTTAGGACCCTCTTCCTTCTATCACTGAGATACACTGAATATCCTTGAGAATGTATTTAGATACCAGTTGAACCAGTGCAACTCCCAGTGAATGTGCCTCAGTGAAGGAATGGTTGTACAGGATGAGAAGCTCAGTCTTGCTCAGCACTTTGTCTTTGAAAGCAGCCTGGGATGTGCACCTATGGAAAAGGGTCACAGCAGGGCCACAGCTCCCTGAGGGGRACTCAGTCAGTTGTCTTAACTTTGGTGGGATTTTGTGTAAGGCATTGACTGGATGCTGTATATTTGGATTATTCTGTTTACTGTCACATGAGCAAAACACTTCTTCAGAACAGGAGCTGAAACTGCTTTTTCTGTCTGGTAGCCAGAACTGAGTGTGTGACAGGAAGGCCTGACCTTTCATTACATTGTTTGTGAAAAAGCATCATGTGCTGTAAATAGCCAGAGGTGCWCTGTCTGACTGTTACATGTCCCAAGAATTACTGGCAGGTGAATGTCTTTTGGAGAAAGACACTTGCTGCTCCTCTCCAGTTCCCTTTCAGGGCCTGGCCTTCAGCAATTACTGCTTTGAAGCAAGGCAGTCCTTCGATGTAAAGGGTTTCCTTTTTTATTTAAGTCTTTTGGGAAGTTACTCCATGTGGAAGCATCTCTCCTCTGAAGACACACTGACAGGCTTGGGGCTGTTCAGCCTGGAGAAGGCTCTGGGGAGATCACAGAGCCCCTCCTAGCATTGAGGAGAGGGACTTAGAGCAAAGGCATGTAGTGATAGGACAGGGGAGAATGGCTTTAAACTGAGATGTTAGGAAGAAATTATTTCCTGTAGTGAGGCCCCGGCACAGGTTGCCCAGAGAAGTTGTGGATGCCCCATCCCTGGAATTGTTCAAGGCCAGGTTGGATTAAAGGAACAGCCTGGTCTAGTGAAAGGTGCCCTGTCCATGTCAGGGGGCTGGGACTGGATGATCACTGCATCCCTTCCAACCCAGACCATTCTGTGATGCCATGAAACAAGTTAATGTTTTGAGTATGTCAGCTTTGTTGCCTTGGTGTGCAGAGCCAAATCTTGTTGTCAGCCTTGTCTTGAATACAGTTTGTTTTGTTTAGAATTTTGTGGTCTCCAAGTTCAGAAGTTCACTTTTGTGCTCTTACTGCTTCCTTAAACTCGAGTGAGCTGCATGGAGGAGCATTTTGTACAAGGTGAAGTTGGATACTGTTAAGTAGATGTATCTTAGCTGAACTTAGAACACCAAGGTTTGAAATTAAAGAGAATAGAGTCCTGAAGGAACTGCAGTATGTTTCAGGACAATTCCCCTTTATTTTCTTATGTGAATTTGAGGGCAAATAGACTTGTATGTTTACATGGATGTTCTCAATGTTCCAGAAACTTATGCTGCCAGTTGACTTAATTTCAGGTGTATGATGTGGGACAATCACCAAAAAAGATTACTTGAAGTAACCTATTTTTCAATGAGAATAGTTTTAGTTTGTAACCATTACAGTTACTCAAATTCTGTCTTAAGACATTTACTGCTTTGGACTAATGTTGGAACCTGATGCAGTTGGCTAAGTCTCATATAYACTCACTTCTTTAGGAGAAGGAATTTAAAGGGTATTTATTTGTATTAATGGTATTAAAGGCTATTTATTTTATTTTGGTCATATATACCATTTGAGATAACATTTTCTGGTTTCTGCTTATTGGGTATTTTTTAAGTGTTGAAAGTTAGAAGCTTCCTGCTCTACTGAATAGTAGCTTAATGACAGGTTTTGCATTAATCATTGAATGCATTTCACTTYCCGTGAATGTCATTGTTAATGAGTGAAATGCTGCGACCTCCAGTTCTCTATTCTGATTATGTAAATAATTTTCTCCTTTCTGAAAGATACAGAGCACAGGGAGGAAAGAAAATGGAAGATGTGTGGGGGTGTGTATATATTGTAACTCCTGAATTAGGTCAGTGTTACAGATTTGGGGGAGGTGTTTCTCGTTG
This sequence comes from Alauda arvensis, assembly GCA_902810485.1. Lineage (NCBI taxonomy): Eukaryota > Metazoa > Chordata > Aves > Passeriformes > Alaudidae > Alauda > Alauda arvensis. The sequence goes on from CADDXX010000241.1 coordinate 1,220,230, forward strand.
AGAAGTCGTTCTGGTSGAAATAAAGGAGTAGGGTAGAAGTGTAGAATCACATCATAATCCTTGTGATGAGTCAGTAGTTATTAAGGTTTTAAGAAGGCAGTTCCTAGAATCCTGTATGAAACAAATCAGTGATACCTTCCAACCCCAAACTTGTATTGTTGCTGTTAAGCCTTTTTGCAGTACAGCACTTGTGGTGAAGCACATCTGTGAGCTCCCATTTCATGGGAACATCRCTCTGTAAATAAATTGCTGTATGGTTGTTAGAAACCTCTGTTGTTACATGTTAAACAGACTCTTACTCTGGCATTCATTGTTACCACATGGCAAAGTAAATTTTGTGAGATATGTCCTCACTTGTGTATAACCAGAATAGTTAAAGGAAAAATAGGTCTATCCCACTGGATAGGGCTTAGGTAATGCTCATGAATCATAAMATGTATTTTGAGGTCTCTGTCATTTGGCAGCTTGCATTTGCTTTTTTCTGAGASTCTGTATTATAAGTAGCTAATTCAGGGAAAAGTGTGTATTGGGGTATTTCAGTTACTTTTGAAGAGGAGACTTTGAGAAACTCAAATGAAGGCTATTCTAGAAGTCAGCTGTATTTGAAAATTGTGTTTGTTCCTTCATCACTGCATGCTAAGATGCCATCCTTTGTGTTTGCTGTGGCATGTTATCATGTAACAGAATATTGTTCTTACCTACCACTTATCCAGGAACTCACATCTGGTATTTTTTCCCTGGCTTTTGAAAAGGTACTTGATTTCTCCCCAAAACAAAATTAACCTATTCTGCCATGTAGGCATGAAATGCAAACTGTGAAAGCTGAGGTGAGGTTCAGGTTGTACTGGGTGGTTGAGCCTGGAAGCAGAGGCCCCTCCTAGAGGACAGTGCCATGCCTGGTGTCCTCTGTGTGGGCAGCAGRGGCTCTCTTGCAATGTACCTTGCACTGGGTGGTGCCTTCTGAATGGGGACCATACAGAGTCAAAAAATCTATAAATCTATAGTTGTCTTTTTCTGGGGCTACTGAAATTCCAGGGAGTCAGGTGGAGCAAAAACTGGCTTTCACTTATGATTTAGTGGTGGATCAGGGTGACATAAGGAGATGGGAAAARCATGTCAAATAGGAATTTTCTCAGCTGGCATCAAAAGCAAGTGTCAGTGGGATACATTGACTCAGTCTTCATAGCCTCATACATTGCTTGATTAGCAGTGGAGGAGTGAGTTTGTCACTTAACAGGGTTCTGTCTCCATCTTGACCCTGTGGTAAAACATCCATTCAAAGCTTTGGGTAAAGGTGTARTTCTTTCTAGTGTGGCTTGTACCTGGTATAGGGCAGGCCTGGATGCATGGATGGACTGGGGATGCAGAAAGGGACCTGGGAGTCCTGGTCAGTGGAGAGTTGGATGTGGGTCAGCAGTGCCCTGGCAGCCAGGAGGGACAGCCCTGTCCTMTGGGGCATCAGGGACAGCATCACCAGCTGGGCAAGGGAGGGGATTGTCCTGCTCTGCTCTGGGGCAGCCTTGCCCTAAGTTGGTGCACAATGATGTAAGAAAGAAATTAGGTTCTTAGAGAATGTCCAAAGGAGGGCCACAGGGGTGGTRAAGAGCTKTGAGAGAAGCAGCTGAGGGCACTTGGTCTGTCCAGCCTGGAGGAGACTGAGGGGAGACCTCACTGCAGTTACAGCTTCCTCCTGAGGGGCAGAGCAGGGGCAGGCACTGAGCTCTGTGGTGACAGTGACAGGACCCGARGGAGTGGCCTGAAGTTGTGTCAGGGGACATTCAGATTGTATATCAGGAAAAGGTTCTTCCCCCAGAGGGTGATTGGAACAGGCTCCCCAGGGCAGTGGTCTCAGCAGCAGCCTGACAGAGCTCAAGAAACATTAGGTCAATATTCTTGGGTGTGTGGTTTGACTCCTGGGGATGGTTCTGTGCTGAGCCAGGAGTTGAATTTGATGATCTTTGTGGGGCTTTTCCAACTGAGCATGTTCTGTTGATTCTGGGATAGTGTGCTGAATCYAAAATCACAAATAGTAGAAATGAGATGTATATAAAAACTAACATAGAGTATCCATTAGAATTCAGCTGGATGCGGGCAATTTGGATTGTTCTATTGGGCTGTCTGTACACTTAAAACCAATATGTTACTGCATCAATTTACATTTGTTTATAAATTATCAGACTAATTATAAATACATATAAAGGCTATTCTTGAGCTGAGCCAAACTGTGCCTTGGTGCATTGTAACTCTAAAAAAACTGAAATTGAGTAGCCTGAATTAAAGAAGTGATGGGAATTCAAAGTTTCATGGTTAATTAGTTCTAGAGAGATTAAAGCAGTGGTGTGTTGTCCGTGGGCAGGCAGTTTGATGTTTTCTTTGAAACATAAATGGTAAATGAGTGGCTGAAAACAGGACTGGTAAACCACTGCCTTCTAATACTGTTTAAATTGCATGAATTGGATTATGATTGCATTTACAAAAGCATGTTTGTATATTCTGTAATTAAAAGGAAAATACCTGAACAAGGATATCCCTGCAGTTGAGAACGTGCAGATACCACAAGAAGCAGTCAGATGATTTATTGGAGATGCAGTGTTTTTAGTTAGCTGCAGCATAAATTGAAGTTCCTATTGTGTGTCTTGAGGACATAATGCAAATTATGAGGGAGAAGTGATGAACTCACTTAGGAAGTTGGTCTTGTCTAATGCACATGACTAAGACAAGTGAAATTCTGTGGAAGCCCTGAAATACACTTTCCTGGGAATGTAATTTAATTAATATGCATGGAGAGTTATGATTAGATTCTTAAGCAAGCAATCCCTAAATAAGAGGAAGAAAAACATAATTAGTCCTTCATGTAAACATTTTCTATTTACTAGCATCTACAAAATTTATAATATTTTTCTTAGATTTTGTTTCATTCTATGAATTTGCAAGATTTTGAGTAAATTAGCTATTTCAGTAGTAGCTTTATTGTATTTCCTGGTTAAGTTGTGCTGCTTGCCTTGAGCAGAATGGAATTTAAAAGAATGCTTTGCCCACATCCTTCAGCTAAGCACAGAGGCAAAATCTGAGGGTAAATTCACACTAATGTCAGTCAGTGTGAGAGACAGGAGAGCTGTTTATCCTGGTTCCCTGGCTGGCATTAGGGTGAGTCCTCTCTGGCTTTGCAGTGCATTACTTCAGATAGTAAAAGAAACTGAAAAATTATCAGTCTTTGTACATTTGGTGGGGTTTTGTTGTTGTTTCCTTTAGTGCTCTGAACCAGCTCACTTCAAGATAATTCAGCCCAAGCATTAGGATAGGGAAGAGATGAGATCAAGCAGCTTGTCCTTGGCTTCAGCTATTGTGGAACTGCAGCTGCTGGTGGACACTTGTGCCTGCAGTTAAAGCCAGCCTGGACCAGCGTTGCTGCTGGAATGAGCTGTTTTACYCTTTTCCTGCTCCTTTGCTACCTCGCTCCTTGTGCCAGCACAAGTGTTTTATGTGGCTGTTGTGTGACCCAGCCCTGTTAAGGAAGAATGGTGGTGATTAAAGAAGGTTTATTGTGGTGGTGGTTGGCTCAGGGCTGCAGAAGGGTGCAGTGTGAGTTGGCAGCAGTTTGATTTCACTGGTTTATGTGAGTACCTCCAAACCTCCATCAGGTAGTGCAGGGGARCTGACTGCATTGAACTGCAGTAGACTGCAGTGTGTGTGCATGTATATATATGTGGCAATAAACTTACTCTTGCTGGCACTTTCTACTTAGTGATCTTTATAAACATCAGTAGAAAACAATTAAATACTCAGGAGGGCATTTTTTTAAAAGTGCAGGTTAAATATTAAATACATTCATTTTTAAAATTGCATTTCAAAAATCAGTTYCTTCCTGAAGTAAGTTTTGAGTTGGTAATGCATTTGTTCTGGACTTAGTAGGCTTACTAAGCCTTATGAATATGAATTATGAAAGCTRGAAATGGATTACAATGGAGTGTTTTGAAACAATACAATTTTATTCAAAAGTGAWCATTATTCTAGTGACATTATTAGAGATCTCTAAGTTTGTTGGTGCTGTTAATATTGGAGACTGAGCAGAGGAGTTAGAGTGTATTCAGTCAATTTTTATTGTACATGTAATGCCTTGCAAATTCACACAATGTGAGAAAAGATTTTAAAGTGTCTTGGAGAAAGATTACAGCATTGAAACTTAACTTGAGATGAGACATCATTATAAAACACTTAGGAATATGCATAGTGTTACAACAGAAATTTCACTCCAGTTGTTAACTTGAGGTTTTGGTGATTGGATCAGGAACTCAGCACTGCCAAATGTATCTTGCTGGAAGCTCATACAACTCTATATCACCTTACTTGGCTTCTTAACTTTCTGAGAACTGTTTTGTTTTATGTGGTGCTTGGAAGTCTGAGTTGCTCTGGGAAATTACTTTTCAGCTTCTGTGGTTATACAATGCCTGGTGGTATAGAGTGGGATTGCTGTTGCAACTTAGTATAATTCTTTTTGTCTGTATATAACACAGTGAAGTACAGTGAATATGGAGCTGTTGGTTTACCATTACAAGTTCAACAAATCTGATGTCACAATTTTCTTCATTTAATCTGCTAAAGGGCTYGGTGGGGATGTGATGGGCCTGGTAGTGGGGCTGAAAGGCCAGTGGAGCCAGGCTTTCATTGGYACATGCTGGATAAAGGGAATGCAGGTCACATTCCCTGGGTGAATACTGATGTGCTAAGAGGAGTTTGGCTGCAGGCTCTCTATTAGTCTCAGCTGAGGTAGAATCAGTCTCTTAATTCCCTCTGGCAGCTGCAGTTAGAGAGTGTCAGGAGGAGGGTATTGGAAAAGATTGCAAATTTGGCTTTTTAGGCTCTTAATCAGGTCATTTCTACATAGACCTTGAGCAGCACCATGAATTCAGGCACAAAAGAGTCAGAGTAAACAGCTGCACACATTTACTCTGACCACAGAGTAAACAGCCACACATTTGGTATGTGTATCAGTTTCTCAATGGTGTAAAGGTGATTTTAGGTGTAATTTTTACTTAGAACATTAAAATAATGTTGAATATTTCACGTGTGACTTTTTCAGTTGTATTCAATAAAAGAAATGCTAAGTCTAAAATAGAAGATTCTCTATAGCAGTATTTGTATTTGTTTCTGTAATATTCTTTTACAGGTGTGGATTGTGTTTCCATGCATGTGTTAATACAGGATATTGTCGGTTTTTTTTCCCCTCCAGGTTATGCAATGGTCTCTGCAAGATGGCATGTTCTTGAGTTGGAGCTTTTTAAGGCAAGCATATGCTGGTACTTCAACTTTACTAAGTGGACTATAATTTCTTCTCTCACATCAACTACATAAGCAGACAAAATTGCAAAGATCTGCCCTGTGTCGAGTATGACAGCCACGACTCGTGGCTCTCCGGTAGGAGGGAATGACAGCCAGGGCCAGGCTCCTGATGGACAGTCCCAGCCTCCCCTCCAGCAGAATCAGGTATGGTATTAACAATCAGTTCATCTAAAAATAAAGGAATTTGTTCTTTAGAAATAGTGTTCCTGAGTTATTTGGATGTATTTATTTCTGGAGATCTGTAGTTAAGTTAGACATTTTTKTGTGCGYGYCTRGAAGTACAGCAGTATTTTGAAGGATGAAGGCAGTGGTATTGGCAAAGTAAATATGGTTAGAAAGCATGGCATTGTAAAAAATGCTCCCTTTTCAGGCAGTGGCATAATTCTTTCAAGCATACCTGTTTTGGATGAGAAGCCTTCTTGGATTAATACCAGAAGCTTCCTCAGAACYACATTTTAGAACCTGCCACAGATTGGTAAAACCACACTACATCTGTGCGTTTGGTTTCTGCTTCATTCTGCAAAAGCACTTTCAGGGTAAAGCAGCTTACTCAGGTGTCAGCCCTTCCAGAGCAGCTGCATCCGGGTCTCTGTTCATTGTACTTGACTTCCTGAACAGCTTCTCATGTTCCTTGCTTTCAGAAGAAAAGCAAAAGCTTTCATGTATTACATCACAGGGTAATTATTCTTTTTTTGTTGGGGAAAAAATACCAGAGAAGATGCTTTTAAGCAATATCATGTAAAGCCAAAGTTATTTAAGTGAAGAACCATGCTTTGTTGTTTAATTCAGTACGAAGATGGTATTTTTTTAATACCATAAGGTTTAGTGATTGCTGCTTCCTGAGACTCAATTGTACTTTGATATGTGGGATGGGCTGGCCCTGAACTGTCAAGGAAGTCTCCACTGTTGCTGACTCCCTCTGCCTCAGCTGGATGGGGAAGAGAATTGGAAGGAAAACGTGAGAAACTGTTAGGGCTGAGCTGAATGCAGTTTAATAAATGAAGGGGTAGGGGGAAACAAGTGGTGCAAGTGCCATCACTCACTACCAGCTGATGGATGCCCAACCAGTCCCCAAGCAACAGCTGCCTTGGGAAAAAAAMCCCTTTGTGTTATTGCCAAGTGTGACGCTGTGTGGTTTAGAGTATCTCTTGGGTCATCTCAGGTCAGCTCTCCCGGCTGTGTCCCCTCCCAGCCTCTGGCCCTGCTCACTGCTGGGGGCAAGGTGAGAATCACAGGATGGGTAAGGTTCAAAGGGACAACTGGTGGTCATCTAATCCATGCTCCCTGCTCAAGCAGGGTTCCCTAGACCACCTTAGTGGGAATTGTGACCAGACAATAAATCTCCAGTGAAGGAGATTCCATAACCTCTCAGGACAATCCATTCCAGTGCTTAGTCAGCCTCACTTTTAAGTTCTTCCTCATGTTCAGGTGAAACTTCTGTGTTTCAGTTTTTGCCCATTGCCTCTGGTCCTATTGCTGGGCATCACTAAGCAGAGCCTGGCCCATCCTCTGGCACCTTTCTGCAGATATTGATGAGGTCCCTTCTAAGCCATCTCCAGATTAAATATGCCCAGTCCCCTCAGCCTTTCCATGCTCTAGGCCCTCCATCATCTTCATCACCCTCCACTGGCCCCTCTCCAGGAGCTCCGTGTCTCTCCTGTCCTGAGGAGCCCAAAACTGGACACAGCACTCCAGGTGATCCTCACAGGGCTGAGCAGAGGGGCAGGATCCCCTCCCTGCCCTGCTCTCCTGGCAGTGCTCTCCTAATGCACCCCAGGATCCCATTGACCCTCTTGGCCACAGGGACACGGTGCTGGCTCAGGGACAGCTCATTGTCCACCAGGGCCCCCAGGGCCTTCTCCCCAGAGCTGCTTCCCAGCAGGTCAGTCCCAGCCTGTGCTGGTGCCTGGGATTGTCCTTCCCCAGAGCAGGATCCTGCATTTGCCTTTGCTGGATTTCAGGAGGTTCTCTGCCCATCTCTCCATCTTGTTGGGGTCCTTCCCAAGGGCTGCAGGGCTCTCTGGGCTATTGCCCCCTCCTCCCAGCCTTGTGTCACCAGAGAACTCACTGAGGAGTTCTGCYCTCACCCAGSTCATTGATGGATGAGTTAAACAGTCCTGGGCCGAGTATTGAACCTTGGGGGCCACCACKGGTGACAGGCCTCCAACTGCACCCTGTGCCACTGATTACCAACCCCTGGGATCTCCCAGTTCTCAATCACCTCACTGTCCCCTCACCCTGTCCTTGCTCCTTGAATTTGTGCATTGGGTGCTGTGAGGGACAGTGGCAGAGCCTTGCTGAAATCGAGRCAGACAACATSCCCTGCTCTCCCCTCATCCACTCAGGAAGTTGTTTCATAGTAGAGAGCAATCAGGGTGGTCAAGCATCATTTGCCTTTGATGAATGCGTGCTGACCTGTCCTGATCATCTTCTTGTCTTCCATGTGGAAGATGTGAACTATATAGTTCACTCCAGAGTGAACTATTCTGTCACCTTTCCAGGGGTTGAAGTCAGGCTGACTGGCCAGTAGTTCCCTGGGTCCTCCATCTTGCCCTTATTGAAGACTGGGGTGACATTTGCTTTCTTCCAGCCCTCACACACCTCTCCTGCCTCACTGTGGTTCCAGCAGTTCTCTCAACACTTGTGGGTGCATCCCATGGTCCTGTAGATATGAAGTCTAATTACATGGTCTCTACCCAGTCTTCTCAACTGAAAGAAATTTCCTTCCTCTAGACCTCCTCCCCTCTCTCCTTGCTGAGACAGCAACAGGACCATGTTTTTCCCATGTGTTTATTTTGGTTGTGAGGTATTTGAAGAAGCCCTTGTTGGTACCCTTGACATCCTTAGCCAGGTTTAATTACAAGTGAGCCTTGGCTTTCYTCATTGCATTTCTTCATACTCTGACAACATCCCAWGTGGCCTTTCCTGCTTTCACCTCATGGTATCTCCTGCCTATGTCTGAATTCTGGCAGGAGTTATCAAAGAGAAAAACAGGCCTTGAATCTGTGCCAGCACTGTTCACCAACAGACAAAACACTGCTGTGTTACCAGTGCTGTTTTGGTCACAAATCCAAAACCCAGCACTCTACAGGCTGCTGTGAAGAAAATAACACTCCCTGCCAACCAGATGTGGTGCAGCAGGTGAGAAATGTTCTTGAGGTTTTGTCTTCCCAAGTCTTGCTCTTATTGTCAGTTCATACTATTCCTGTGTATGAATAATAAGTGACATCTGCAAAATGCCTTGTGTTTTGCATGGCCCATCAATATGGATTTAAAAATCATGTTCTTCGAGGTTGATTAGTAGATGGTTATAGTAGTGAGTGACTAATTTTTTAAAACTCTTTAAGAAAGTGTTTTTCATGATTGTTTTTTTCTGTGCTTTTGTTGGAAATCATATCTCTACTTAAAGTAATCAACTTTTCTCGACGAGATTTGTAAAAACTGGAGCTTCAGTGTATTTATATCACCTTCTGAACAAATGATCTGCTGAAAGTAGAAGCTGTTACCAAAAAMCCCCACTTTCTTCACTGGGAAAGTAGCTTGATTTTTGAATTGCCGAGGTAGAAAAAAAAAGCACATTTTATACTGTTGTTAATAAATCTGAACTCTAATTACTTCATATTGATAGTTACTTGAGATAATTCTTTGGAATACTTTATGACAGAAAACTACCAAAACAAGTGAAACACAGTGGTACTTAGAGTATTTTCCATCCCAATTTTAGACTTCTTCACCTGATTCTTCCAATGAGAACTCCCCGGCTACCCCGCCTGACGAGCAGGGCCAAGCTGATGCTCCACCCCAGCTTGAAGATGAGGAGCCTGCATTTCCACACACAGACCTGGCAAAGCTGGATGACATGATCAACAGGTATTTTCAGGCTTTTTTGACAAGGTGTAGATGATTTGTGCAAACATCTTGATAGTGGAATCAGAATGTTTGCATCTTTGTTTCACTGGATTTCTTGAAATGCTTTTTTTGTTGGGTTAAAGTTGTAAAGAGAAAGAAGCTTAAAGCAGAATGCGTTTTTGTTTGGGTTGGTTAGTTTAATACTCATCAAGGCATTTAAGAATCTGTGTACTGAGCCTTTATTTAAAAACATTACAATGAGGCAAGAATGTTTGATTTTTCAGAAGCACAATTGAACTTGGGTTTGTTTGTTTTTKAATATAGGCCTCGATGGGTTGTTCCTGTATTGCCGAAGGGGGAATTAGAAGTTCTTCTAGAAGCTGCTATTGACCTAAGTAAAAAAGGTAACTGAAAGACATTTGATTATTGGACTGGTGTGCAAAGATTTTTTCCTTTTTTTGAATCCCKGGTGAAGGCTTAAAAATTGTAAATTAATTCTGTTACAACTCTGGTCTTGAAGATTGTGTCAGAGTGCTATGCAAAATCTTCACAGATGAGAACTTTAAAAAAACTGTTAATGTAGTTAGAAATAGGTGCCTTAGCACGAGTAGGGAAGTTGAATAAGCTCAGAGACGTAAAAATCCTGTCATTCCTGTCATACCTGTTTTCTGTATTCACTTTGATATCAGACCTCGTGGGTTTGGTCTTTATAGCAGATGATAAAACTCAAAGAATTCTAGTTGTTTTTGTTTTTTAGTAAGTTTCTAGTCTAGCTTTCAAATGTCTTGCTATAAATTTTTGTTCAGATTTGGCTTGTATGCATTTAAGAGAAAAGTTAACATATTTAACTTAAAATGCTTAAGACTAAGGCTTAGGCTAATAGTCCTACCAGTGCTTGCTGGTGTCTGACTTGAGAGTAAAAGGGTTCCATAGCAGGACAGTGTATGTGTTTATTAAATTATACTGGTCAGGTTGACAGGTTTGCCATGTGTTCTGGAAAGTGCTGTTCTTCTAGGAAGTTGCTTGTGTTGAGTAATAGCAAAAGTCACAGCAAAATATTTTTTTAGGATATCTACACTTACCAGCTCTTTGTGTTTCAAATATAGCATCATACAAAGTGTCTGCTCTTTCTTCTGCATAGGTGCTGGCCCAGGACAACTTCATTTCCATGTTAATARATGTTATTCTTAGGCAGCTTTAAGACTAAAGAAGCTGATTGTGGTCATGATATTCTGGGTTATTTTGATTATTAAATCTTTTTTGCTTTGGAGCATTCTGTGGAGAAACAAAAGTCAGTGTGCATCGTTGTGATCCAGCACAGGATAATGACATTGTTGCCAACACTGATTTATCAGCTGTAGTTGTGCTTGGAATTGGTGACTGTGTGTGTAGTTGGTCTGGCAGAATCCTCAAGCAAGTGTAGGATGTTGAAGGGATCACATCTGTTCTGAAGGAAAAAAAATGCCAGCTTTTCAAGAGAAAGTGCAGCCACCTTTGTGTCTGCGTTATTGGAACAGTGCAGTAAAAAGAAATTATCTGCTTGTGATTTGTGAGAGAGGAGATGTGTGTTCTGCCAGCTATTAAGTCATCTTCAAAAAAACCCAAAAAAACCTCAAAACCTAAAAGCTGTCAGTGCAGTGAATTAATAAGAGCAGAGTGAGATTTCTAGCTACTCCTGCCATCAATGTACTTTCCCAAAGCATCAGGCTTAGTTGAAAGTTCTCCAAAACGAAAGTTTATTTTTCCTCTTGAAGTTGTGAAAAACAGTGGAAATGTATTCATATGCTTTTGCATTTTGATTTTTACTAAGTTGTTGGTGTGCAATTCTAAAAAGTACTTCTATGTTGCTACTTAATTATGTTTCCCCTTGCTCTCTAGATGAATTCCGATGTGTGTACACAAGGATTGTTGGATAAGGAGAAAGCAAGAAAAGTTCTCACAAGTAGTTGTTTACTGTGTAATCTTTACAGCTACATCCTAGACTTTTGGAGGGTTTTTTGCTGCTTGAAGTTACATGATGSCTAATATGGTTCCTTTTAAATAACTTCCAGTTCCCAAGGAATATGATAGGGTGTAACTTGGTGTAACTGACACTGTTTTGGTAGCTCAGAGCTTGGCAGACACTGAGAGTGGGGTGTATATATAGAGAAGCAATATAAATGGTTCTGTTGTATATATTTCTTAATGGATTAAACTGCTCCATTATCTCTGTAACATCTAAAATTGGACTCYTTCTTACCTGTCTATGGGAATTTTTCATATTCTGACAAGATCTGTTTCCAAAAGGAGGAAGTGAAAGGACAGATTGAAAAATAAGCAGCTCTTGAATTACATAAACTCTGTATTTCTGACTGTATCTTATTTAAATTGTGAAGCAGCAAAASCTAGAAAGATGCCATTGCACATTTTTGTCAAGCACCATTTTCTTGTGGTTAGGGCTCTTAAATAGCTTTTATTCCTAACAAGGCCAATGGCCAGTCAGCATTCTGGGGTGACTGCAGCATAGCTACTTCTTTRTGTCCCTGGTTATAAAATAAAAGTGATATTTGCATCATCTTTAAATCTTTTTAGGRACTACAATTGAAAGGGACATAACTAATTGAAAGTACATATATGAATGAAATGTCAGCATTACCACCTTCAAGTGAAAGGAGCAAATTTGACAGAGTAGTGTGAATCCTGTTAGACTGTGACTTGCTTTATTCCTGGCAGATGCACCCATTTATGGAGAATTCTCTTTTTATGTGTAGGCATCAATCTATTACTCTTTGTTAAACAATGAGCCATGAAACTATCAACAGATAGTCTGGAGTTACTTGCTAATAGAAGAAAACCTATTTGAAAAATAACACTTAATAGCTAGACTGATCTAGCTATCACAATATCTTCACAATAAATCTGGGATACTTACAGAGTATTTTCAGTAATGAGATTTGCTCCAGAAATAAATGTCACAGTGAATTGGAAACTATAAATTTAAAAGATAAAAAAWTGGTTTATTTTAAGGTTTTAGGTTTTTTTATAGGCAAGAATATTCTCCACTCTTTCTTTCAAAAGGATTTTACTGCTCCTAACRTTTACACTCAGTTTTTAGCATGCTGTCAGAACTTTCCAATGTGACACATGCAAGCAAGATGCAGGGCAACTTCTGGAATTTATAACTTACTTAAACAGAAATGAGATCTCACTACACAGTATAAACATTCAGACTTGATTCCAAATCTGTATTTTTGATGAATTGCACGAAATGGGAAAGAGAGGGAGGGCCTAGGGACAAAAAAATTAAATGTGTGTACATGGGCACATGGGCATCCAAAAAGTTGGGCCACCCCAGGAATGGGAGTTGTTTCCAGCACCCTCTAAAGACCATCTCCATCTCTCTCAAGATAATTCATCTTCATTTCTSTGGGACCAATACTGAGTTCCTTACTGAAGCTGTATCACCTGCATTTCCTTGAAATGGTTATTTTTATCCCTCTTCACTCACTGGTTTTGCTGTTAGCAAGCAGATAAYAGAGAGCATAAAGAAGAATGGAAGATAAAGATAGTACTTGCTATTAATTTTGCTAGTATATCTATCAAAGTATTTTGTAAACATGGGGAAAAACCCCAGCCCAGATCACGTTTTTAAAAACAATTTAAAAATTATGTAAAGGAGGGTAATTTTTTGTGCTGTCTTTACTAGAACATTAATCCATCAAATATTTTGTCCATTTAAGCTTATGTAAGTTTGTTTTCATCCAAGGCTTGTTTAAAATCAAGTCTGAAACTTGAAACACAAGCCTTTGAAGTCCAAATGTTGTGATTTAACCCCAGCCAGCAACTAAGCAGCACACAGCCACTCCCTCACTGCCCCTCTGCTGCCATTGGGGAGGGAATCACAAAAGCAAAAGTTAAAAAATTCWTGGGTTGGGATAAMGACAGTTTAACAAGGAAAACAAAAGCCTTGTGTGCCAGCAAAGCAAACTAAGGAATTCATGCACCACTTCCCATGCCTGGGCAGGTGTTCAGCCATCCCCAGGACAGCAGGGCTCCATCATGTGTRATGGTGACTTGGGGAGACAGACAACATCAAACATCTCCCCCTTCCCTGTTCCTCAGCTCKGTAGGCTGATCATGATACCATATGTTCTGGGATATCCCTGTGGTCCTTCAGGCTCAGCTGTCCTGGCTCTATCCCCTCCTAGATCCTCATGCAGCCCCAGCTTACTTCCTGGCAGGGTGCTGTGAGAAGCTTTCAGCATTTAAAATRTTCATGTAACAACTAATGAAATTCCATGTCTAATTGTTTGTTGTTCCTTCTTATTTTAAATAGGCCTTGATGTCAAAAGTGAGGCATGCCAGCGATTTTTTCGAGATGGGTTAACAATATCCTTCACGAAAATCCTTACAGACGAGGCAGTGAGYGGCTGGAAGTTTGAGATTCATGTGAGTTTTTAAAGCTGTGTTTCTGTAGAGTGTGGAAATTTAAGTAAGGAGGGAGGCTGCCTTTGTGATTAGGGGGAGACTGTAAAAACTGGATGTAATYTTTGCAACTCAGTAGCGAGTTGTGAGAAAACTCCTGTATGCATGGATCTGGACAGGCAATGGGGAGTCATCTTTCTATCAGTGTTTCGTTGCCTCCAGTGTTTTGGAAGGAAATAAAACATGAGAGGTGATTTGGGGAGGACCGGAACCATGTCTGTTCCCAGTTTATAATTCATATTCATTGTACAGTCCCTTGCCACATTCTTACTTGTTCTGTTTTTTTATTAACAGAGATGTATTATTAACAACACCCATCGACTAGTGGAACTCTGTGTGGCCAAGCTGTCCCAAGATTGGTTTCCCCTTCTTGAACTTCTTGCCATGGCCTTAAATCCTCACTGCAAATTCCACCTATACAATGGTACTCGTCCCTCAGAAACAGTTCCTGCAGGAGTCCAGCTCGCTGAAGATGAGCTTTATGCCCGTCCTCCTGACCCACGATCACCAAAGGTGTGAGAGCCTTTGTTCTGTGCAGTGTTCTTAGTGACACAGCAGCTGTAGAGAAGTGTTTACAGAGTGGGGGGCAACCCTCTCTGTCACTAAGATGTTCTGCTGCTTATGACTCCTGATTTAGTGTGCACTTCCCCTTCTAACTCTTCCTGTCTTTGGTCCACAATCAAACTGTGTCACGTGTTTCTGTGGTAAGCTGGCACAACTCTGCTGGAATGGCATTCCTGCTGTGTTAATTGGCTTGCTTGCATTTGCCTGTTGATGGATTCACCATTCACTTAACATGAAATTTTGTAGGTGACACATTTTGAGGAGGAGATTATGTGATAAAGTAGGAATTTTCTCTCCTCCCTTACAGTTTGCAGTGGTGGAAGAAATGTTTTTAATTGGACATGAGATACTACTGTCAGTGTGGTTTTTTTGGTGGTTTTTGTTTGGTTTTCTTTTGGGGGGTTGTTGAGGGTTTGGGTTTTTTGTTTGTTTGGGTTTTTGTTGTTTGTTTTTGTAGTTGTGGTTTCTTGTGGTTTTATTTGTTGTTTTACTTTTTTATCTGGRAGTGAAGATTAGCAATCCGTTCTGGTTCTTGAATCTGAAGTTTTCAGAATTGATCTCCAAATGGCATCTATAAGACTTCAGGAGTAAACTGAATTTTTTTGTGTATATATATATACATTTTTTAAAGGTATTTTTAGTTTTTTAAAATTTTTTTCTTTAGTGGAACTGCGGTTGACTTGCAAGAACCAAGGATAAAAAACTCCAGTGTCCCTGGACTTGCCTTGAATTGCTAGTTGTGTTTAGAAGAATGTTACTTTGCATTCTTAATGTTTTTATATGTGGCATTATCACATCCAGGACAAGGAAAAATACCACAACTGTCASACTTTTTGTAGTAATTTAGCAGCCAAAGCTGGACCTTAATTATAGTCAATTTTATTSCTATATATTTAATACATTTCTTTGAGTAGCTCATATGCAGCATCTGCTCTTCTGCATGATAACAGAAAAGATCTTGTTGCCTGTTGCTGAGCATTTCCTTAATACTGAATATGTGAACTATTGTGTAAAGACTTTTCAAAGCAAATTTTGTTATTAACAGGTACTTGGAAGTATTTCTAGATGGTACTTTGTAAATACCAGAAATTATCTGTTTTTATTATTACAGGGTTGGCTGGTAGATCTTATCAACAAGTTTGGCACATTAAATGGATTTCAGATCTTGCATGATCGATTCATGAGTGGATCAGCATTGAATGTTCAGATCATTGCAGCTCTCATCAAGTAAGTTTTTTTCTAAATAACGATCTATGCATTTGCAAAAACTGGACTCAATATAAAATAGGATGTTAGCAGAAAGCTTAGACTTCTATTGAAGCACTCCTTTCACTCCATCTCYTTAGCTGGTTGTGTCTACCATTTCCTGTGCTTCTAAACAGATATTTCTTGAATTAATTGCACCTTATTATGATAATACTGCATGACTACTGATTATGACRCTTTCTTTTTTTTCTTTGTTTTTTAGGCCATTTGGACAATGTTTTGAATTTTTAACATTACATACAGTGAAGAAATACTTCCTTCCAATTATAGAAATGGTTCCACAGTTTTTAGAAAATTTAACAGATGATGAACTGAAAAAAGAAGCAAAGAATGAAGCCAAAAATGATGCTCTGTCAATGATAATCAAATCTCTAAAGAACTTAGCTTCAAGAGTTCCAGGACAAGAAGAAACTGTAAAAAATTTAGAAATATTTAGGTTAAAAATGATTCTTAGGTAAGATGCTACTCCTAATATAATATGCCACTGGTGACTTTTTTTCCCACACTTCTTACACTAARTTTTTCTCACAGGTTGTTACAAATTTCCTCTTTCAATGGTAAAATGAATGCACTAAATGAAGTTAACAAAGTAATATCCAGTGTGTCCTACTACACTCACCGACATGGGAATCCTGAGGAGGAAGAGTGGCTCACAGCTGAAAGAATGGCAGTAAGTGCTCCTTTGCAGTGAAGTTCACTGCACAGATTTTGTTTCGCCTTTGTACTTCAGCTGTAGAAATAGCTCTGTATTGTGGATCCAGCACACACTTTTTATTTTCATATACAGTGTTAGAAACATTAGGTACCATGAGATGGTAATAATGCTGTATTTGTGTCAGAGCTGCTGTTGAGAATTACTTCTCAGTGCTGATAAAAACAGGTCTCAAAAATGGATCCTTGAATAAGTTTTATAAGTGGGTTTTATATAGAGTTTTAAAAAAAACAGAGAAACCTAGATAAAACAAGTGTGATTCATTTGAAATTTCAGTGCCACAGTAACTAGAAATTTAATGGTCATTTAAATAAGGATATAGTCTGGGTTTGGTGCTTCAGCTTTTTCTCATTAGAGTTCTGAGTGACTACTCTGCTTCTCACATTTCAGAAGCTGGATGCTTTGGTACAGAATATCCTAGATACYACATTTTTGTTTTAATCAATATTTTCATATTTTGAATACTGTTGCATGAATATATATATATGTATAGGGAAGTATGAAAATGAGCAATTATAAAACTATAAGAACTGTTTTCTCTTAATCTTTGTGAAATCTAGTTGTGTTAAGTCATTTTTACACTGTTCTGCCCCATCWTTCTGACTGGCCACCTGTTGTGAGGTTTGTAGCCTACAAAAGGACTCTGACAAGAAAGAATAACCGCAGTTTTGACTTTTTAAAGCAGTAGGAGGAAATAGATCTCTWTTTCACACATTTCCTACAGTTTGGTGTCTCATACAAAAGTGTGGTTTTAACTGAAAACATCTAGATTTCATTATTTCATGAGACSAGCTTGAATAATATAAGTCTAATCAAGGACCCTGTTGGAAATTATGATGCTGTGGATGTTTGTTTTCTCTTTCTCTTGCTTCACTTGTAACAAAACAGTCTGACTGTGTCAGTGGCACCACTGAGAAAATTGCATCTCCTTAAATATGACTTGAATATTTGCCTCTGATTCAATTAGAAACATTTCAAAAACCCTRAAAGTGGCAGTACTTAAATAATCCTTTTTATATTTCAGTCCTTGCTTAAGTCCTTTCTATGGGATATGCTGTAGGTGTACCAGTAGAGTTACAAGTGTCTTAATTTGATTTTGATACTTAATGACTGTGAACTGGAAGATAAAAATTTTGTCCCAYGAATAGAAGAGTTAACTCTTCTTCACATTGGCTTCTTAGGCTTGAAATTGTTTGAACATTTTTATGCTCTTAAGTTCATGATTTTAATATGCCTGAAAAAAATTCCCCCTAAGATAACACAGTGAAGAGGATTCCAATAATAATCCAGTAATATATTGTATTATTTTAAATGGTGATTTTTTTTTTTGAGAGAGCGAGAGGAAGTAAAAGATAAAAGCCTTCCTGTTGTGATGCATCTATTTTAATCTGTAACAGGTTGGATTTTTAGTTTGTAGTTTAAGTATCAATGATGACACCTGAATAATTTGAGATGGCACTACTTTCTTTTTATATTCAGGAATGGATCCAGCAGAACAACATTTTATCAATTGTACTAAGAGATAGTCTTCATCAACCTCAATATGTAGAAAAACTGGAGAAAATTCTCCGGTTTGTCATCAAAGAGAAAGCTCTCACTTTGCAGGATCTTGACAACATTTGGGCTGCACAGGTAAATAATTCAAATGCTTGTCTGCTGCTGCACAGGAGGCATCTCCTTGTGTGTTGTGTTGAGAAGAGAACCTGGGCTGCTTCTGCTCTGTGTTAGACAAAGCTAAAGAAAAAATTGACATGAAATGTTGCTCATTTTTGGGGTCTTGGGGCTTCAGAATTGTCATCTCAAATGTCTCCAGTGGAAGGGGTCAGCTATACTTATATTTAAAACCTGATGGAACACTTCAGAACATGGTGCAGATATGATCCTTTTTAAGTATTAAGAAATTTTAGCATTGAGCACAGACATGATACATGATAGCTTAGTATTTTAAAATGCATAAAGAAATATGTGTTGCTAGTCTATGAGTTTCCCACAGTTGTGTGTAAGTTTTTCCTGGGCAGAGTGGGATTAGTAAGGCTTATAATMATGACTGTTCTGGAAGTTGTTTAACTGCAAGTTCTTTTCCTTGTGTTGCAATAATTATTTTTGAAAAATTACAGATTTTGCAATGTTGGATTTTTTACTTACATGACTGGGRAGGCTGGACTTCCTTAGCTGTGGGAGTTTAACACACAGACTAGGCAGMTGGAGAGACAAAATCATTGAGAATTACTGAGTATACAGAAAATTAAAAAAAATAGGATAGAAACATAAATAATGGGTAGTGAAACTCTGATTGTACAAGTAAGTCCTCAGGCCAGTCTTTAAAGTGTGGGAAGGCTGATCTGGGTTCCAAGGCAGGGAGGGTTTGGGCAGGGACAGAGTTAGATTTTTCCACAGTAGCTCCTATAGTAACTCTGTTTTCTCAATTCTGAGTTTTCTCATGCTCAGCCTCCTGACTCTTTCCCCCTGTCACCCTGGGGTAGAGAGCTGAGTGAGCAGCTCTGTGGTGCTCAGTTCCCATCTGGGTTATACCTTGACAAGGGCTAATACAAGTTGGTTATTTTGGTAACAGTTTCCATGTGTTCATGCTGTTCTGAGCCTATGGCAGTTTGGCTTTAGTGGATTTATTTTCAGGTTACATTTAAAACACTTGGGACTGCAGGTGATGGAGGGGAGATCTCTGGTGTTGCAAGTAACTTTATCATGCCTAGACTTCAATTCCAGCATGGCAGCAACTGCACAGGCTGAAACTCAACACAGCCTTTTCTTACTGTCCCAAAGTCCTGTTAAGAAAGTTTGATCATGTAGCAGAGCAATACACAGATTACTTGAATTAAGGTCTGGGATCATACTGTTAGTTTTCAGCTTGTAGTCTTTAGATCTTTCCAGACTACAAGATACCTGTGGAGAAAAAAAAACAAAAACAAAACAAAACAAAAAAAAAAAAACAAACACCAACAAAACTTTGAGAGGTTAATTTGCTGTTAGTAGGCTTCTTTTACCTATTTTAGAGCCTCACTTCTAATAAGAGGAAAAAAAATTATGAAATTTGGAAAAAAAAAAGTCTTCCAAGAATTACTGTGCTCCTTGTGCTTGGAAGTAGGACATGTGGATAAGCTAGTATAAGTCCCAACTTTCTACTCTTCCAGAAAAATCTGAATACATGGTGCAACCCTTAAAAAATGGACATAGTCCACCCTAACAGTTGAAAAAAAAATTAGGAATAAATAGGAGTAATTCCGGAAGAAATGTTCCATGCCCTTAAATACCCAGCTTGCTCTGCTCACTTGTTATGCTTTTAAGTAGGTGGCTGCTGCAGTGCTCKGGCTGTAATTCTGCCCTGTACTTTTTTGTGTGAAAGTAACTCTTATTCAGGTAGATGGTTTCACTGTGGCTTTAGCCATGGGATTATAATGGGACTAAAAATTAATACTAAAATCTGCTAATGCAGAATGATTTTCACCTACTTCACTACTCCCTGTGTATAGTAGTTTTTAGAAGTTCTTATTAAATGGACTGCTCCTGAGAGCAGCTGGGGCATGAAATTCAGGAGTGAGGAGTTGATTTACTGTGTAGCTTTATATAACAGGCTATTTTAGCTCAGCCTCAGTGCAGCAGTGGGGAGGTTTTGCTTTCAGGCTCAAGCACTTGTGTTGCTGCCTGGCTTTAGAGGGTGAGCATRCACCTGAAACTCCTAGTAGTACTAAAAGTAATGCAATTATGCTGCTTTTACCTTTCAAAGGCAGCCTAAGTTTTAATTTTATTGAAGTGATTTCATGTCTTACAAAGCCAGTGCTCACAATATAGGAGTGTATTTGATTAAAGGGGTAATGGTGGAAGTCTCTAAATGCWAGTATTAAGTTGCAGCCTCTGGAGTTGCAGGGGAAGATCCAGCTGTACAAAATACAGAATGGCAGAGGTTGAGGTCTCATGATTTAGGTTCTGGAGTGTTTAACTGGAAATTCACAGGCATTTCCCTGTTCCTGTGCAGCAAGCTGGCAGGTCACACACACACCTCCTCCCACTGCCTGCTTCTGCTTCCCCTTGTCCTTCAGTGCCTAATGGCCTCCCCATATCTGCTAAAAACMTCCCAAATCAAGGTTGTTACCTGCCTTATTCTTGCTCTTCTTGCTCCCCCMAGGAGCTGGCCATACTTCTCCTTTTATTTGTTATATTATAGATGCTCTTTCTGCCCTGCATTCTCTCAGTTTTTCTTTCTATCCAGGAAATGGTCTGKTAAGAGGAAAAAAATTACATGATGTTTTCCAAAGTCAAGTGGAATGATGGGTTTTGTAATTCCCCCTTTTGTAATTTGAGCCTTAATGTGAAAATGAACATTACTACTTAAAATTACTTTTTTAAAAACAAAAATTATGGAACCTTATAAAGAATTTAGGGCACAGCATGTAACAAAGCTGTTAGTCTGGTTTTGGTTTTTAGTTTTGGTTTCAAATTACTGATGGAAGTTCTTAGTAGGAATTGAATTTCAAAAGTGTTTATACATGTATTTTTAATAGTGTACAAGATTAATTACATCAGAATGTGTATTCTAGGTATTTGTTTTGCATTTTTTGTTTTTCGCTTACAGGAATATTTTCGAAAGTAAATCAGCTATTGATTCTCATAATCCAAATCTGTTGGTTTTGAGTGCAGATGTAAAGTACAGGATGTGTTTTCCAGCCTGGGCAGAAAATTTTCTTCATGCTCAGAGTTAAATGAAACTAGATTTTTTTCCTCTCATTATCTTCTTTCTTAAATGCCAAAATTGTGATGTACACCAAACTCTCACTTAACACTGTGTCTAGTATAAAACTCAGCATCTTGTCCTTAGTTATTTCATTGCAGGATTTGTAAGTTTAAAAGCTGCTGGACTTCAAAATATTGTCTGGTAACAAGCTGTTTGTAATAGAAGGCTTTAGTTGTCTGTTCTACACAAAGGAAGTACAACCTTCTGTACTATGTAGAAAAACTAAAAATTGGTTTACACCTTAGAACACCTTAGTGTTCAGAAATTCAGAAGTGGATTTTGAGTGATTTCTTATTAAAAAAACCCCAAACCATAAACCCCCCCCCCACAAAACAACATTAAAATACCAGTTTGTAGTTTAAAATACCCTTTTAGATTTTATTGTCCACTATCCCAGCTTGATTTTGTAGCAGGAACAAAAGTATAAATATTTTGATGCTTCAGTATTTATGTTCTAAATAAATACTTGTGTGCACACACACAAAGCCCACTTAAATACTTACACTTAAAAGAGAAATCTAAATACTGTGAATTCCCAGTGAAGTACTCGGTTTGCTGTGCTGCTCCCACAGCATCAGCTTTTCTTGCTGGCTATCTCTAACAGTCTTCCTGAAAAAATGATGTAGAATGTCTCGCTGCTTGAGTTAATATAAATTGTTGGTGGATTCTTCTTTTCTTCCTGACAGGCAGGAAAACATGAAGCCATTGTAAAAAATGTACATGATCTCCTTGCAAAATTAGCTTGGGATTTCTCTCCTGAACAGCTTGATCACCTGTTTGATTGTTTTAAGGTAATGTTGTGTTTTTACTGTCTTCAGGAAATGGGTTGTGAGGGTGTGTGTAAATCTGTGGGTTTTTCAGTGTCTTTCTACTTCTTTTGGATTTGCTCAGTTTCTGTGTGCTAAAAGACTTCTTAATGTGYAGCAACAGTCTATAATATTTAATTCTAGAAAGGCTGCTCTTAAATGAGCACTCCTTGTGAGACTTTCTGTTTACTTCCTGTCTAAAACAAAGGCTGCTTATGTTTGTTTAGTAGACAGTTTTGTTTTTTGGTTTGAACACTTCAGGATAATGCAGGTCTGTGAAGCCTAGTATTAAAGTTACATTTAGAAATCCTAGGAATATAGTTTTCCAAATAAAGTAAGTTATTTCTCTTAAATACCTTTTTGCATTTGTTGCAAATTAAGAAGTGTTTGGTGATTTAGTAAATTATGGTTTTCTCCTGGCATTAGAGTAGGTTTTGTCAGGTTTACTGGGCAGTGCTACTTTTGATCTT
This sequence comes from Alauda arvensis, assembly GCA_902810485.1. NCBI lineage: Eukaryota > Metazoa > Chordata > Aves > Passeriformes > Alaudidae > Alauda > Alauda arvensis. The sequence goes on from CADDXX010000241.1 coordinate 1,242,448, forward strand.
TGAAGTAGAGGAGATCAAGGACTTCCGTTCCCTGCTCCCCCARCTTCCTCTTTATCATGTAATAACTTTTCTCTGTTTAGCTTACATACAAAATGAAACAGTCTCAGGAAGATAAAGTTGAATGTTTATAAACACATAGTGATTTGTTTGAAATGACAAAACAACTTGTTTCTGAAAGTTTATGTTATTCACTGGCTTTTATGTATAACATTTAACATTTGCAGCTTCCAGTAGTGGTGCTCTCTGCCTTGTTTTACTGTTTCACTTTCAGGACATGATCTGCTGTACTAGAAAATGCAAGCCAGCTTTGTAGACTTTGTTTTATCTTTTTAGATAAATGCATTATAGTCATATTTTGGCTTACATGCAATTTGTGCTTTGTTTAATGTGGTCTTGTAGTTTGGTCAGTGTGGGTCTGATGTTGTGTAGTTCAGATACYCAACCCAGTGTTCAGAAATTCTGTGTGTAAGCTGTTGTGTCTGACCYTGAGAGATTAATATGAAGTGCTGTTTTATTGAAAACTTACCTAGGAAAAGGTTAATTTAATGCAGAGGCCATGTGTTTCAGTCAGATTCAGAGGCACAAGTGATACTGAAGTTTTACTTATGTAGTGATTCTAAGTTWTTTAAGAAATCTTTTAAGTGTGAGCACAGGAGTTTTGTGAAAGCATTTGAAAGAAATGTCTGAGTCCACTCTGTTGGTGAAATTGCTAATGCTAATGTTAACTTCTCCAGGCACATCTGTGATGTTTAAACAAAGAGCCATCTTTAAGCCTCAAGTTGAATATGCTGTGGCTGCAAATACTAGAAGAGCTCTTCAGTTGTGTCTGGCTTTTGTATTGCACTAATTTGCTATTTATTATTAATGACAGGAATTAATGTGAAAGCTCTTTATGTAGTTGCATCACTTCATTGTTGCATCATTTGTTAACAGTGCAGGTTATGTGTGGAATTTTGCAAAAAGGACTTCTGTAATATTTTTTATAACATTRTCTTAGGCAAGTTGGACGAATGCAAGCAAGAAGCAGCGTGAGAAGCTGCTGGAGTTAATTCGGCGCCTTGCGGAGGATGACAAGGACGGGGTGATGGCACACAAAGTGCTGAACCTCTTGTGGAATTTGGCTCACAGTGATGATGTGCCAGTTGATATCATGGACCAGGCTCTTAGTGCCCATATTAAAATCTTAGATTACAGCTGTTCACAGGTGAGTAGTCCAGTATGAARTCAGAGTTTCCTTCCATTCCCCATGAAAAATTCAAGGTATTTGGTAATTTAACAAAAGTGTTACTTAGATAAATTTGTRTGGTTCTACCAACATCCTGGTACTTTTAAAATGTTACAGGACATTTTTAATCGGTGCTTTAATGGGAGAGAGTATAACACATCAGTTTGCCTGTCCTGTTGCACTTGGTGACATACTGTATTTATTATTTTCCACACTGGAAGAACTGGGAAAGAACCCTACCAAAATAAGTGAGAAAGGAAAAGCAGACCCCCTGCCTCCCCCAACTTTGCTTTTTCCCAAACTCTATCATGCTAATTTGTTTCAATGGGTTTTGTTGAGGTTTTTTGTGCCATTAGGCCCTTATCTGTCTTGTATAATGTTAGAAACGACCTAGCAAGATCCTTTTCATACTATTATACACTCTCCTTCCCCACCCATACTTCTGTGGAAGTCTGTCAGAGTAGTAATTAATTATGGTTTGAAATTAATCCATTATCCATCTTGTTAAGAAACAGCTTCTCATTGTTTCTTGATATTTTACGACAGTGAGTAGAAATAAATGAAAGAAAARAGAGCAAATTATGGAAACACTTGTTGAACAAGCACTGAGTGCTCGAGTGCAGGGAGTTGGTAACACACTGGCAGCTTCTGCCAGCATGTAGTGCTGCTCAGATACTTCTGTTATGCTTTTATGCTTCAGACCTCAGGTGATCCAGTATTTGTTTGACTTTGTGTGTTCTATCTTGGAAACAAATGGAATTAGCAATATGCTTGATGTTGATTATAAACTGCTGTTCTTTAAGGATCGAGACACACAGAAGATCCAGTGGATAGATCGTTTTATAGAAGAACTTCGCACAAATGACAAATGGGTCATTCCTGCACTGAAACAGATCAGAGAAATCTGCAGCTTGTTTGGTGAAGCACCACAGAACTTGAGGTAAGAATGAGATTCAGATAAAATGTTGTCTGTTAAAAGTTGGATTGGTTAGAATCTTTATTTATTTTTAATTTTTTTTTGCAAGAGGTCAGGAAAATCTAGGTAAAACCACAGCCTGTGTTGGAAGATGGTCTTGAGTTTGTTCTAGTGTGTATAAATAGTGTCTTAAAAGTCAGACACCTAAGTTTGGTAAGAGAGCATTAACTGCTTCTTCATACATGTTTTTAATAATTTTTATGGTAATCTAGTGGAAAATCTGGGYTTCCTTTTCAGTTATTCAYAGACTTTCCTRCCTAACAATGGAATTAGCTTATGAAGCATAAATATGTTTTATGTGCCTGTATGGCTGTATGCACACACACACATCACAAACATAGCCACCCATCCTTGTTCTTTGATGATAAATTCTTGCAGGTCACCTAATTCATATGCTTAAAATCAAAGGTAACTTTKTGGCCTGGGAGAAATTCTCTATTGATTTTCTCTCCTGAATGGAATAGATTAGAAATGTGTGGAATTTGTTTTATTGGAGTTAGGGGGTTTGTTTTTTGGGGGGTTCATTTGATGTTTGTTTCTGARAGGAAGAAATAATGAGAAGCCATTATTAGTTTGGACTTGTTAAAATCTGTGTGATAATTGAATTATGTTAAATGTCTTTCTCAGTAAAAAAGACTGAGTCCCTAAGAGTATTCATATCCATGTTGGAATTTTTACAAACTCCTGAAAAACTTTGCTGGCATATCAGTTTTGCATAATTGCTTTGTTTTAATTCCTGTAAGCAGATAAAGTATTCAAATCAGTGTTGCTACTACAGCTGGCTCACAAGAAGGATCAAATCAAGGAAAGTTGAGGAAAATAAGCCACAGTTTGCACAGCACTATCTTCTTACTGATACCATTTCCAGGAGCTGTGATAATGTTACATTCCTGGCTTTTGGAGTTTCCTTTATTCATTTAGTTTGCAACATACTTCTCACATTTTCAGTATATTTAAATTCCTTACAGTTTTACATTAATAATTGATTGAGGTTTATCCAGAAAGATCCCAAAGTTACCTGCTAATTCACAGAAAAGTCTGTTTTCTGTGTCTTGCAATCCTTAACCTTTTTCATGCTGTAAGTTCCAGGCAAACCAAGCTACCTGTTTATTCAAACTGAATGCTTTTAGCACAGTGCCTTAASAAAAGGATGCTTTAAGTAACTAATTACTGGAGCATTTCAAGCATTCAAGGCACTGATTTAGGTTTCTGCTCTGAAGTAATCTTGGGAGGAACTGAACTTCTTCTGATTGTGGAAGTGTAGGTTTCCTGTATGGTCTGTGTACAGTTAAATGGTTTGAATGTCTCTCCTCTTTTTTTTTAATCTGACCATATTTTCCTCAAATTTCAGGGCAGTCTGCATTGCAGTAGGTAGTAGCACCTTATTTTTATGCAGAATTTGAGAACAAATATGGCAGGAAAGTGAACTTAAAAGTTTTAATCAAGGAACTTATAACCCCTTTGTTAGCAAGATAYTGTTGAGGGAGTTGTTTTAGTCAGGAGGTGTTACTGCCCAGGTGACTGGGAAATTTGCTGAGTGAAAACTTAATTTTGAAGTAATCCGTGACTTTGTCATCTGAATTTTCTCATAACTCTTAATATTGATACAGTTTGGAAACTGTAATGCATGTAGTACCTCTTGTATCAGCTTACCTTATCTGACTTAAAACTTTAATATCCTTCTAGATTTTGGAGTGAAAATAGGTCCAAACAGGTGTTTGTGRCAACTGCCTCAAAAACATGTCACAGAGCACATATTTTTTATGCTACTCTTTTGAGGTGGGTCAGCTGACTGGCACTGGCAGTGAAAGTTCAGTCCACATCAGCAAGTGCTGCTGATCTTGGCAAAAATCAGTATAAATTATCTTAGGCCATTGGCACTGTAGAAATTCCTTTGAGGGGGAGGTTTTAATTGTTGCTAGTTATTCATGCAGTTGAACAAAGTGATGAATTGGTTATACAATTGCTGTGGCAAAATTTAGCTCCCTGACCACAAAGAAATGCTGCATGTGTCAGGAAATTCAGCTTAACCAGAATTGCAACAGAAAATAATATTTATGTAAGTACCAGGACTCTTATGGGAGCAAAGATGCYTATTAATACTTAGGAATAGTCACCTTTATTACTCAAAATATKGACCTTTAGTTTACAGATAATCATCTTAATTTTCTGTGTTGGATGGTACAGCCTCCTGTAGACCAATATCAAATGCTTAAGTTTCACCTGTATCTACCTGAGCAGAAGACCAGTTTCTTAAATTACTTGCCCTGGAGAATTAATTGAGAGTTCAGAGGTTTCATAGTGCTTTAAGGCAACAATGATACTTCAAGTTGTTTTTTAGCCTAAGTAGTAAAATTTGTGGGGATTGGTTGCTGCAATTTGGATTTACATCTGAATAATCTGCACTCTCAGTGTTRCATAGCATTTGTTCAGTTGGCACAATTGTCATCTTCAAAAGCTGAGTTACATATGTAGTACTATACTGGGTGAGTTATATGTGCAGATAAATAATTCTTTTTAATCCATTTAAATTAAGTTGTTTGGAATTTTGCCTTTGCCAGTATTCTTCTAACAAATAACCATTTTAGCTGTGTCCTTTTTAATAATCTGAAATACTTCGTCATCCCTTTCAAAATGCTATTTTTGCTTTTTATACATTGGCTTTTGGTATCCATTTAGTATAAACACAATGAAAGTATGAGTTTTGCTGTTAACTTCAATTTTTCAAGCTCTTCAGTTATTGCAGAAAAATGAGTGTTAGTTACTAATGTATAATAATATTAAAAGTGAAATGATTGTGTCCCAATGGCAACATCATATTAGTCTAGCCTGAGATGCTTAAGGAAAATTTTAGTTGCATGTAGACTTTGTCTTAATACTAGAAAACATGCTAGAAGCTCTTGTCAGGTCAGCTTTTTCTCCTRTGCCTAAAGACAATCTTTTTGCCTTTGAGTCCAGCAATGGATCAAAATAACATTGGAAGTGTTGCTCAAAATCACTGTTATAACTCACAGCTCATAACTCTTTATGAGTTATTTCAATTATTAAGCTTTTTGAAGTCATTGCTAACCARGATGGATCCGTGTGCAATTGTACTGTTTGTGCATGTGGCTGAGAAAGAACAGAAATAAAAAACATCTAACACAGTTTGTAATCTTCTGCTGATAAAACTTTGGTTTTGCTGTGCTGTGTGAGATTGATACAAATGCATAATATTATGAATATAAATACACACTCCAATATCTCTGATTCCACAAAACACCCATCTTGGTTCTGTTTGTTCCTTCAGTTGTTTGATCATATGTATTTCCCAAACAATCAGGGTTCTTATTTACTGTTACCCYCTGTGAATGCAGTTCTCTGTCTAGAAGTAGCATCTTGGGTAACCACTAAAATAGACTTTTGCTGGATTTGCTGCTGCTTTATTTTGAGTAAGGAGGTTGGTGGAGATGGAATGGAACATAATTAGAAAGTTTCTTAACRTGAAAACAGAGAATGTTCTGAAGATATTAAGTCCTATATGTTTTCTTTTTTCATGCTTTCATCCATTTTGTTTTCTCTCTGACAGATGTCTGGGTATTTGGGTGTTTTTAACACAATTTGTGTTTGAAGTGCCCCTTTCAAACTTTTTTTAGAAAATTCTGCGTGTTATGAAATGTAATCTTCTGAAAACCACCGTGCTTAGCAGGCCAAATTCTGTTGGTTGCAGATAACAAAATTATTGGCAGGGTGTTGATGACTTCTGTCTTTTAAACCCAGATGGACACTGATCTTTGGCCAGTGAATCAATTTATCTGTTGCTGTTACATCTGCAGTGAAATGTGGTTATCAGCTGCAAAGATCTCAGTCAGCTGATGCTGGATCTGGGATTTCTTGCCTTCCCCACTGTTCTCTGAAGGTGTGGCAGTACTGTGGAGTGCTGTAGGYCCCATAGTATGGACACCCTCTTTCCCAGAAAGGATGAGAATTCCTATCTGTAATCCACTCAGCTAATTCTGGGTTCTTGTTAAGTGTTGAAAGAAAGGAGGAAAATTTTGAAATCACATCTTTCTTTCTTTGGGGCAGGCCATGGGATTGGCTGAGTGGCAATGAGCAATGCTGCTCTTCCCCCTGACRCCCACCTCTTTTCTTTTTTTCCTCTTTACCATGGAAGAGCAGTACTGGGTTRTGCAGTCAAGATCAGTGCTCTGATCTAAAGCTACAGCMGTTGAGACATTCTGAGAGTGTTCTGCAGAGGTGATGAGTCCCCAGGCTCTRGAATTGGRTAATGTTCATGRCATGTGGGCCTTGGACACAAACTCTGTGTTTTCTTTTGCTTTTGCCAGTGTTGTTTAAGAGCAACRTTTTTGGTCAGGTCTTGATAACACACTTAACTTATAATCTAATTATTTATTTGGGATATTTCCTTGAACTTTTCTGAGGATTTTTAGGTTATGTGCTCTGTGTAACAGCTTTTTTTGCTTGTACCAAAATTTTTTCACATTGTTATTGTTGGAAAAAAATCAATACTGTTTTGAGGATTTTTAAATACTGAAATAAGTGGTGTGGTTATTGGGCAGTGTACTTTAAGTATGGTGTTGAGTTTTACTTGGTATTTTAATGTTAAATATAAGGAAGGGTATCAGATGGCTGTGGGAGAAACCAGGGTTATGTGTATTGTAGTTGAGGGTAGTTGAGGGTCTCTACTGTGCATTTTGGGCAGGTGTTTATCTTCTGTCTTGCTGCAGATACTCTCTCTCCAGCACACTGAGCTGCTCATGTTGTTTTGATGTTTTCCATACAAACTGTAACCATATAATCCTCGTAAATTAGCTGCTTTAGTCCCTGCTAAGAACTGTGGATACCTCAGAAGATAGAAAAAGGTTGTCAGAAACTTAATCTATGTTCTGTTTGAGATGCTGTAGCAAAATTTGGATCTTGCATCAAAGATGTGTCTCTTAAATTGATTTTTGAACAATTTGGTGCAAAGCTTCTTCCYTTTCCTCTAAGCCTTGTATTTTAATTTCAGTCAAACTCAGCGAAGTCCCCACGTGTTTTACCGACATGACTTAATCAATCAACTTCAGCACAATCACGCCCTGGTCACACTGGTGGCAGAAAACCTCTCTGCCTATATGGAAAGCATGAGGCAGTATGCTAAAGGTGAGTTTTAACATCAAAATTGCTTTGTGGAGTAGAGGAGAACTCAATGGAGTTAAAAGTAAATTCCCACCATAAAATGACCGTTAAGTGTATTTGTTTCATTTTCAAGCATCTGTGGGTTTAATAGCCTTTGTGGTGACTGATTGGGTAAGAAAAGCTTAAAATACCAATTTTTTCTTTTTTATAATTACTAATGTGTGTTTTGCAGCAGAATATGAGAAAGTTGCAACCATTGTTTATTTGTGGATTGATAAAAATCATCTTGCCCTACATAAGCTAGGGTAGTTATTTTTGTGGAAGGTTATAGTAGTAAAACTTCTAGTTTTTAATTTTGAAGGCTCCTTTGAGAAGTTTTTTTAATCACCTCAGTTTGCAGCCAGTATTTGGAGTTTGTCAGGGAGGAGGACTTTAGATCACAGGGATACCATTTCTTTTTCCCGTGTAACTCCCACTTCTGTTCAGGCTCTCTCACTGTGTTTGTCATTAGCAGCATTGAGCAGCACGTTGTGTCAGTACTTTTGTGTTTTAGGCCAAATCCAGCTCTTTGCTGACGAATTTACCCTTTTACTTTGGATTAACTTTTAGCTATTGAGGTAGAAGTGTGGAAGTGAAGGAGAACAGTAGACCAGGAAACTCAGTACACTGGACCACAGTTCTATAAATATAAAATTATGCCAACAGAAGTGAAAAGAGAGGTTTACACCCCTCCTTCCCCACCACTGACTACTTACTGGAACCAAAGACTGTTCTGCCCTGGCCTTCTAACAGTCTGGCAGCCTTTCTGTTGCATGTCAGAAATGCCACAGTGTGTTCTGGAGGGATTCAGTGTAGGTCATTCAGAGAGGGCAGGAGATTTGCATGTTGGAAAGCAGCCTTTTGGAATTAATGTGTTTTGGAGTACTAAATGTCTATATATATTTGTGTGCATCTGTGTATGTATATATGCATGTATTTTATRTAAGAGATGTCCAAAATACATACTTGAGGACTTGTGTAAAAAGTCGTGCTCTGTGCAGATGTCACTTGAATGAGGTGTAGGCCACTGAGAATAACATTCAGTTAAATCTACATACTGCAGCTGTATTTCTCTGTTCAGGAATACATGGGGGGTGGGGAGGTTACACTAATTTAAGTTCTTTAACTAATGATAGCATTGCACTAATTAATGTTAAAACAATACTAAATTATTTGGTCTGTTCTCACTATTAGTGTAGGAGCTATTTTTAATTTATCTTGCTTTTTAATTCTCAAACCAAGAGATAATTTTTGAAAATATTGATTACCTATCAAATTGTTGAGGGCAGAAGAATTATGCTGATGTCTTGCATGATTCTTTTCATTTCCCAAAAACACACATTGCCCTGCCCCTCCCCAGCTGTAGTGACTCAGTTAAGCAGTAATACAAACATCTTCAATGCAATAGGAATTACAAGTGTGTAAAGGGTTTAAATTTAATCTTAATTACAAAGCAAATAAATTGSTCTTTCTTGACTCGAAGCTGCTGCAAAACTTCTTATTTATATCAGAGTATAAAAGCAGATGAATAATAATGTGGGATTTTTTTATTAGGTGCTTTATTACATTATTAAGGGCAACCAGGAAATTTCCCTCATGTTCCAGATACTGTGCTCTGTGTAATCCACAGTTTCTGTGCAAAAATCCTTTTAATTTTCAGTTTTATGTACTAAATAGAGCAGAACATAAGAGTACTGTGAAGTTTGTCTTCCATGCCTTCATGGAGGGGGAGAAAATATGCCAGRGGGCCATATAAATGAAAGGGAATAAATTACAGGGGAGGAAAGAAGATTATGCATGTGAAGATAGAAMGAACTGGAAGCTGTAGAATTAAGCTTCTTGGCTTAGGTGAATGGGGGGGGGGGGTGGAATTCAAGGCAAAGATCCAAACAGCACAGGTCAAACAAATGCCATAGAAAAAAAAAATCTAGTTGTCAACAGATATTCTTGGGTATTTTAAAATTATTTGGAATTTGCYGTAYGTTTGTTTTCCTTGAAGTCTTCCCYAGTTGTGTTTGGTGATGGAGARCAGCRTTSCTRTTCTTCTGTTATTCACTAATGYRTAGTGGTTTCTGGGATACTCCCCTTTTATATGTTTGCCTTTTTAAGGTTAAAGAGAAGCCTAATCTGTGTTTCTGAATATTTTCCCTGCTCTGTGATTTTCGCTTCTATTGCACTGATCCTTTCCTTCATCTCTGCAAAGTCCTCCGTGAGATGAGACAACTGCTCTTGGATTTTGTAGACCTGAAGGAGGTCACAGTTTCATCTTTTCAATAATTTATCAAGGATCTCTTGAAAATTTTAAAAGATTGCTGGTCAATTTTCCTGTATTTGTTTTTCTGCAATAATAGAAAATCCAAAGTGTTAATGAAATGGATTTGTAGAAACTGTACCATATGATCTTCTGTGTGTGTTTATCACTAATTATACTTAAATTTTCAACCAGTTGTTTTCTGCTCCAGTATGTAAGAGGAATTTTTAGGGAGCTCACACTTTGACTTGCTGTGGGATGTACAGAGTAGAAAATAAATCTGGGAAATGCAGAAAGAATGTGATACAGAAAATATTTAGGAAAGTGGAATGTTTTAGAAGTACAGAGTCTTTCAAAATTCTGAAGTACATGCACACTGCAGCTGGCTGGCTTTGAGTTCTCCTGTCAGTGCCACTATTGATGTTGTGTCTGTAAATTAAACTCTAGTCAGGAAGAAAAAGCCAAGATTGTCCCCACAGTGAAAATAAACGAACAACACCACCTCCCCCTCAACAAATCAAAACCAAACAAAAAACCCACCCTCAACACCCAACAATTTAAGTAATCAATTTTAATTTCTCTACAATATGCTTACCTACTCTGATTTTTTTTTTCTGCTGGAGACACAGCATATTCTACTGGTTTTCTACTTCTAATTCTTAAATAATTTTTGTTTACATACTTTCATATTATTTCTTCAGGTTTTTTTTCACATTTCTCCTTTTGCTATTTGGTCATTTATGATCATCTCATGAAGGTTATGGTTTGGTTTTTAAGGATTTCTGATGAACATCATGTCTTCAGTTTTGCAGACATTAGTTAACTTCTGTTTCCCCTGTCACTCAGTAGTGTACATTTTACACCTGGATATAGAGAGGAGTATTTATAACAATTATTTTTCTCTTTATTTTGAAACACTGATGTACTTCTTTTTTTCCCCCTGCCTGATGTAATAGGAGATACTGATTTTCAGCTCTGAAGATAAATTTTAGTATTAGTCTTGATGTTGTCATGAGATGATCTACCATGGCTGGGTCACCTTAGTTAAAGGCAATCTGTACACCTTTGCAAATAGGAAATACAGCATTAATTAGTTTATAATGGAGCTGTCATAATGAATATGTGTCATGATGAGATACTGCTAGTACAGATGAAGGTAATGCAAATGCAGATCTAGATAGTAACTCTTTAATTTAAAAAATCTTAAACAACAGCCAACCACCAAACAATACCACACCAAAACTATGTTCCTATAATAGAAACTGAACTTTGACAAAATGCAGGTAAAAGTTTGACTTCATGCCTTACTTTCAAAAGACGACTTCTGTTTCAAGCTTGTCAGTATTACAGGCCTTTGGGATTTATGTTTGGGAACTTGGAATAAATAAAATTGTGTTACACTTTCTTCCTCTGAGTGATGTGGTGTGCATAGCTGTGTATAAAGGTGGTAAAGAAATGGAGTAATGATTTCCTCTGGAGAGGAAAAAGCCTAAAAAATAGAAAAATTTTGGAAATGTGTAACAAAACTAAGCATCTTTAGAAAAGAAGCACTGAATAATTGAGTTATATGCTTCGTATACTTCTATTTTCAACTGACTTCTGACTTCAAACTGACTACTTGAAAATAGGAAAAACTGATTTCAATATGTAGAATGCAAGTTCTTAATTGTTCTGTGACACTTACATTACATTCTGTAAGACTGAACAGTGGGCACATGTATCTGCACATAATTGCTGATTTGGTTACAGACCTCAGTAGTCTTTGCCTGTGCTCAGCTTAGGGGGAAACATTAACTGGTAGCTGACCTATGGAAACACTCATACACATCACTGAAAATGCACTGGGTTTGGATTATATTCACAGTAACAAGTCTTCAAACACATTCTGTCCTCTGGAGTCAGCATCATTTTTCTGAATGTGTTTTCTAAAGGAACATTTTGTTTGCAGAGCATGGTGAATATGATCCTCAGACTGTGAGACCAGGGAGCCGATACAGTCACGTGCAGGAAGTGCAGGAGCGGCTGAACTTCTTACGGTGAGTTCTCACTTCAACATTGCTCTGACTTCTTTAAGAACACTTGGAATGCTTTTTAGAGAAAAACTCTTTGATTTTCAGATGCAAAAATACACTGAATGTTTTTGGTTTGATTTGGTTTAGGTTTTTTTTCTGGAGGGCTTCTATGCTACTGTTGGAATATTCAAATAAAATTTATTAGAATCTTTGGAATCCAAGGCTCTGCTTCTGGACTAAGATTTGTATTTTTACCTCTCTGTGTGCAGGGACTGACTTAAAGTAGACTGACTTAAATATAGTGTACAGTTACGTTCCTATTGGGGTAACTTAGGTTAAAATTTAAAATAGTCCAAGAAGGAAAATGGCCACGTGTCCTTACTTGTATCACACCAGATTTAAATCCATGATCATAAACTGACACATTTTGTCAGTCACTGGTGTTGTGTTAGCAGCAACTGAGCCCTAGAAAGAAAGTGCAATGAAAAACTTACTTGGTTGATTTTGGCCAGCTTCTGTTTGAGTAAAATAAGCAAACAAAGGATCTCTGCTCATCATAGAGCAGAATGTTGATGCTTTTTAGGCTGAGTCTCTCTCAGCTTTTTCCTATTTGGTTTTAACCGTTTTTTTAGATGAGTAAAAATATTTGAATTGTCAAAGTCTGAGTTATTTTTACCTTGTTTTCTAAGGGAGATTTTATTTTTAAGATTTTACTGGGGATTTTTGTTAACTAAGTTAAAGTTTTAATCGTTTAATGAAATTATACAATAGCATATGGATAGCACACTTAATTTATCACTCCTACGTGTTCAAAATTGTAACTTCCTTAGATTTAAGTTCACTCTTTGTTAATGTACAGACATTTATGAATTTATGGATGTCAAATGTAGAATATGTCTATAGCAATTTCTGAAAAGCAGTGCCATAACTCAGTCCCTGATTTTATTTGCATTTTAAAAAATCTACATCTGAAAAATTATTTTAAAGAACTTTGATTATCATTTGTTTCCCCTGAAACATCCTTAGTGTTAGTTCTCAGAATTGAAGTTCTTAGTAATTGTTTCATAATAATTGAACACAAAGGAAAAACTTGCTTAAATAAAAAGAAACATTTCCAGTTCATTGATTTCTGCTTCTGGCTCTGTTCCATGCTATTGATACCTTTTTTGCAATTTTGCTAAAACAAATATTAAAACATAGTGAATGATTGCAGAATTAATTTATTCTCATATGTTGTGACCGGATTTTTAAGATAATAGTTTACATTAGGAAATGTGCATTTCTATGTATATAAAATGTAAACAATGCTTGGTATTTTTCTGTAAGGTGCTTTTTTGCTGAATTGTGGGGGATTTTATTTGGGATATAAGGTCTCGATCTATTCAAACTTACTAAGATATCATGGGGCTAATTATGAGTGGACTGATGATGTAAATAAAGTTTTCATACTTGTGATAGATACATGCATAATATCCAACTTTGTGCCTGTACTTTTTACTGAATTGTAACTCTGGATGTCTCTTAGACAGTGCTGTTAATTGTCTCTTTGTTTTGCTCAAGATTTTTATTGAAGGATGGTCAGCTGTGGCTCTGTGCCCCTCAGGCGAAGCAAATATGGAAGTGTTTAGCTGAAAATGCGGTTTATCTTTGTGATCGCGAAGCCTGTTTTAAATGGTATTCCAAACTAATGGGGGATGAACCAGACTTAGACCCTGACATTAATAAGGACTTCTTTGAAAATAATGTGCTTCAGCTGGATCCTTCCCTATTAACAGAAAATGGAATGAAATGTTTTGAACGTTTCTTCAAAGCTGTGAACTGTCGAGAAGGAAAGCTAGTAGCAAAGAGACGAGCCTATATGATGGATGATCTGGAGTTAATAGGATTAGACTACCTTTGGAGGGTGAGTTAATTGAAGGAAGCATCTGAAAGGTTAACTGCTAAGACTTTCTCAGTCTCTGTATGATTTTAGGAATGTTTAATTTATTAGTAATGAACTAAAATTATGAAAATCTACTTTTTCCAACTAAATGCATGGCYTTTGACTCCACTGTCTTCCCAGCAAGTATGCAAGTTGGTAACTGTGCAGGCTGATGTTTAATGGAAAGTTACTTGAAACATAAGTATATTTATGTATGCACGTGACATTAAAAATTTGTCTATACTGTTGAAGAAGAAAAGATCCTTCCAGGTGAATTGTCTGTAGATTTCTCTTTTTTTCACATGCACATTATAATTAAGCTTTGTTTTATGTACTTCATAAGCTATTCCATGGCATTTCCTCTAGTGTGGTAAACTGGAGTGATTCTAGATCAGACCAAGTGATCACTGGTCTAATTCTTCTCTTATAACCACAAGCTTTTGGCTAAACATAGTGGTTTTCTGGGATCTGTAGATTCTGTATAACCACTTGTTCTCTATATGTAGAATCTTCCTTTTCAATAGAAAGCTTGAAGCTTCCTGAAGTTTGCCAGATCTGTTGGTGAAAACCAGTATTTAAACTGTAACCTGACTTTTTTCAGAATACTTCTGGTTCTCAAGAACTGCATTAGAGCCCATAGTGGTGCACTGTGAAATGATTATCATGGCTGTGTGTTTGAAAAATATGTACAGCAGCAGTCTTCAGTAATTTTGGTTTGGCTTGTTGAAGGCTTGGGTATTTTAATCCTGGTGATAATAGTTAAAACCAAAGTAGATCCCAACTTTCATACAGCTAAGTTCACATGGTGTTTGTGAACAGAGTCCCAACAGCATGTTAGCGTGTATTAGTTTTGGGAATCAGCTTACTCTGATCAGCATGACAAGCTCATGAAGCTTCAGCTCAGTACCCTGCAGGGGTTATCTATAAAACCAGCTGTCAGACCTGGTGACAAGTAATTAAATTTAGATTATCAGGTTAGAAGCAGAATTTGTTTGCTTGTCCCCCTTCCACCCATTCTCAGCCATTTAAATACTTGAAAATTCTGTCTGCTGATGCAGATTGTTGAAGCATCTGAAGGAGTTGTTTCCTTATTCTCTGAAAAAAGAAAAGATTTTGAATTTTATATGAACATGAACATATAAACACTACTTTTACTCTGTGTATAGAACATCAGCCTTTTTTGCCAACTCTGAACTTCAGAACTAGTTAATTATTAATTTTTGCTCTTATAAGCATCTTAAGTGTAAGTTATATTGTTTATATTTTTAACTAAGCATTTCAGTCCCTTTCACCTCATAAGATAATTAGACATACTATAGTGTCGAGATACTTATGCAGTAGTTTGGTTTTCATTTTTATACCAGCAAGTTTGAAGAGATGCTAATGCTTTCTTTTCACTTGTGCTAGGTTGTGATTCAGGGAAATGATGACATCGCAAACAGAGCAATAGACCTTCTTAAAGAGATCTATACTAATCTTGGCCCAAGGTTACAAGTTAATCAGGTAAGAAAAAGCAACAAAAAGACTGGAATAGTATTAAAAAATAGTCTTAAAAATCAGTGTGGTGATATTTTTATAGTTGAGAGATTTGAAAACAGGAAATAGTTCTCGTGTTTTGGAGGGTGAGTTTCTGGGCAGATGCAGAACTGAAGTTTTTTCTCACATTTGCAGACTGAACTCTCAATAATTTTTCATACTAAATTCATCTGCTGTATTTGCGCTTGCTACAGAAAACAGTTAATGCCATATGAGGAAAGCCTTTTTGTTGCATTATGAATTGTGGGCACTTACTCATACAAGTGTGTTCAGTGGCTGGGTCTGTGGGGTGTTGTAACAAGCTCACGTAATCTCTTCTTTCTGGCATGTCCCTTACAAGGGGTCACTGAGTTTCATGTAATGGTCAAGCTAAAGTCTTGCAGATCAGTTGTTATCTCCCTGCATTAATATTTGCTGGGAGCTGTTGTTCTGTGGACAGAGAAGAGATACTGGGTTTCTCAGGGAAAGGGATGTTACCCTTAGGGTCCTTGACAGGCTTGAGAAGTGAACCCTTGAGAGCCTTGTGAAGTTCAGCAAAGCCAAGTGCAAGGTCCTGCAGCTGGGTTGGGGAGCAATCCCAGACATAAATTCAGGCTGGGGAATGAACAGGTTGAGAGCAGCCCTGCAGAGAAAGAACTTGGGGTAGTTGGTTGACAAGAAGCCCAACATGCACTGGCAGCCCAGAAAGCCACCGGTGTCCTGGGCTCCATCAACATCTGCATGGGCAGCAGGTCCAGGAAGGGGGTTCTGCCCCTCTTGTCTGCTCTGGTGAGACCCCACCTGCAGTGCTGCATCCAGCTCTGGGACCCCTAACATGGGAAGGACATGGACCTGCTGGTGCAAGTCCAGAAGAGGCCATGAAAATAATCAAGGGGCTGGAGCACCTCTGCTGTGAAGACATGGAGAAAAGAAGACTTTCAAGAGACCAGAGAAGTCTTCCAGTACTTACAGGGTGCTGCAAGAAATATTGGGAGGGACTTTAGACAAGGGCATGTAGTGACAGGACAAAGGGAAAGCTTTGAACTGAAAGAGGGTAGATTTCAATTGGATATTAGGAAGAAATTATTCCTGTGAGGGTGTTGTGTCACTGGCACAGGTTGCCAGAGAAGTTGTGGGTGCCTCATCTTTGGAAGTGTTCAAGGCCAGATTGGATGGGACTCTGAGCAACCTGACCTAGTGGAAGGTGTTGACCATAGCAGGGAGCTTTGAACTGAATGATCTCTAAGGCCCCTTCCAACCCAAACCATTCTGTAATTATGTGACTGCACAAATTTAGTGGAGGATTATCCCTTGGATGATCTCCAGTTGATAACTTGCCAGGTATATTTCGTAAAACTCTGATATTCTACTTGTCTTCAAAAACACTTCCATAATGTTCAGAGTTGCCAGTCTGCCAGGTCCTGCACAGCTGCTGTGGGTGGTGAATTCACAGCCATTCAAGCTGTACCTTCCTGCAGTGGCAGATGGCTGGAGGCTTCTGTCTTACTGTAGATCTGGGCTCACAAAGCACACATCAATCTGTCCGTCTGCACATGCTTAGCTCTGACATTTCCAGATGTGTTGGATTTGCATGCACCCAAGAATTCTTCAACATAGGCTGAGAAAAGGAGAAAGTGAAGGTCCAGTTCAGTGCTCTCAGTCTGAACTTCCACTTTTTCTATTTACATGCAATACAATTATAGCTGCTGCTGATGAGATTATTGACGTGCACACTAAATTAGAGCTATTTATTGATGGGAGTTGCTGGAATAAA